>JAFFZR010019109.1:334-13062 GCA_018397195.1 Lethrus apterus | reverse complement strand
TTTTTTTTTTTTTTTTACTATTTTATATATCCATTGAGAATGAACCTTTTATTACCTTACTATAAGTCATAGTCTACTACGATAGAAAATAAAGGGGATTTAAAAAAAAACGTAGTGGGGATTGTTTTATCGCAAATTTTGTTTCTCCAAAAATGGCCTATGTATATGTAGTAAATAATTGTTTCATGTTCATAACTTTTTATGGAATAAAAAAACGTAGACAATAAAAAATCGTACATACACCTAATCACAGTAATCACATACCCTTGGATAAATTTACATATTTCTTTTATTTTATACGCACTCATACTCATTGTTGTTTGTCATCCTTGACTGTTTAATTTTAATATGGAATTAATTGACGTCGACAATTAATCGCAAAGAGTTATGTGAAAGTAACACTCGAATTCCAGATGTTTGGCATATTCGTGCATTTTCGCTCGCGTTCTGGAATTCGCCGGAAATTTGATAAAATGCTCTTTTAATTAATCTCGTCAAATGTTTCGTCAAATCATTAATTTGTTCACAATCATCCTGCAAAAGAACAAATTTACAATTGTAGTTGAATTGAGTACAAATTTCTACAAATTTCTGTATGTCGAGGAAACACGTACCTATTCTCGTACCAGCCATTGAACGAGCCGTTTTAATTACTTGTTATTATTTACGCCAAAGTTGAGCAATCACCGGCTTAAATTGAGTAGCAAGTAAATGAAACATCTTCATTTTCTTTGTTTTAATTTAGCAGAATTATTTGCACATTAATGGAGTTAAATCGCCATTGTTTCGATTTACATTATTATTGTTTAATTTCTGTTAATTATTTTTGTTTTACAATATTAGCAGTTTTAAAGTAATTTTTATCTTCCGATGATGATAATTTATGTTTGTAATATCCCACTATTATTGATTCAAGTCTTGAGTTTTTTTAGAAGAGATATTTCAGGATTCATTTTCAAATAATTACCAATTTACATTTACTTATCTATCGGTTAAATTGGGCCAAAGTTACGTAATTTGTTGCTCATTAATAATTCGTAAAGAAATTCAACCTATTTTCATTTGTTTTTGAGATAAATGGAAAAAACTTTAAAAATTATTTTAGTTTTTTTGCCGTAATATGATTGTTTTTAACTTAAAGAGTAAGTATGGTTGTATTGAGAAAAAAAAATGCTACCGTATGAGCCGAAAATCAAATATGGTGTCCATAAGAAAATCTAAACTTGATGATGACTTTGCAAATACGAAACGTTGCACGAACTATCTATGTATTGCATAATACGCGCAACAAAAATTGCTACTAGCAGTTTTTACAGAATTTATAAATAATTCTAAATAAAGAAGTTACGGTCAAAATACCAAAATAACTTTTTGTCATTAAAAACAACCTTAAAAACAAATGAAAATAGGTACAATTTCTTTACGAAGTTAATTAAGCAACAAATTACTCAATTTTACCCAAATTTAACGAATTTTTTCAAGCTAAGCGAGATACCAATGGTGAGCTTCGAAAAATGGGTACCTGTATTTAATTCATTATTGATTGTCATATGTAAGTATAATAATGTTTTATTTATGTTATTTTTCGGGTGTTTCAATACTGTTTTGTCAATTCGACGTTATTGTACGTAGTTTCTTCTTTTTTTACTTCTAAATTTTATGTTTATTTTCTTTTCATGTCACTTTATTTGAAAGGATTTCCTTTAAAATTACTTTTTTAAATTTTCATTAATTTTGTTTTTCGTTTTTCGTTCTTCCATTGAATTTTCTTGTTTTCTCCTTTAATTTTTCATTTCGTTATCTTCAATTATTTACAAATACATCTTTTCGATTTACACAAATTTGACATCAAAGATTTCTTTTATGGAAGACCTAATTCAAACGCGATACTTGATATACACGTACAGAAGAAACCGCGAAGTGATAATCGTCCAAAGCAGCACACAGGTGGTTTGTCTTTCTCTTTCTCGAGGAGGTTACCACAATTCCGAATCGCACCTTTGCCCACCAGTACAAGTGTAGAAAGCGTACCGGTAAGTGCTGCTTTGTGTTTCGATCGACACCAAGTGGATTTTTTCGTGCTTTTCAACGATTTCACTTTTGGATATTGTTCTCAATTAAATAAGGTAAACCGACTGGGATTTTCTTCCCATATTTTTTTCGCACAATTATTTCAAAATTTGTTCGTAATATTCTAATGATTGATGGTAATTTGTTCGTTTAGTGACAAGTTATGCGCAATCAAACGCAAATCAAATGTCTAGGATCCATTTTCTGTAAATGAACCAAATTTTAAATTATGCGCAAAAATATCAAAATTAAATATATGGAATTTGAATCAGTAATCACTAAATTAAAACTCGACACGGTATGCAGTACGTAAAATGTGATAAAGTAATCGTCATTATTGACCAAAGAACGAACGCTCATAAGACGTTTTCGAATTAAAATTTTTCCATAATCACAAATCAATTTTCTAACCGTTTCTGAATTCCACAAAACTTGTTTTTGAAACATTTTATGATCTTAAAAATTCCACACGTTCGATTAGAATTTTATGAATCTAGAATTTTTCAAAACAACTTCAATGTAGATTTTGCTGATAAATTAAATGATTTTTATTTTAATTGGTCTACGAAAATCTAATCCCAAATCCAGGTAATGCCAATTAAATTGACGTTAAAAATAAGTACACTGTAGTTTGCCTTCAGTTCTTCAATTTATATTTCTCCCAAATGACACTTGCAACAATCAACATTTTTTCTTCACAGTTTTCCCATAATTTTCAATCAAACTAACTTATATGCAGGGCCACCCTAACCACAGGGCTAAATAATGTGCTATAGCCCAAGGGCGCCAGCAGTTTGGGGCGGCAATTGTTCTTATTTACTTATTTGAATTTTGTATTTTTTTTTTACTCATTTTATATATGTTTTGTACACTCTTTTTTACCTTTTGAATTTCAATTACGGAGCGAACCCAACCATAAATTATAAATTTTTAAAAACTAAAAAACTGACTTTGAATTTCAATAATTTGAATTACGGAGCGAACTTAACCCATGCCAACCCAACCATCATCCATGCCAATCCAACTATAAGTTTTTAAAACTGACTTTTTCAATTTCAATAATTTCAATTTACGGAGCGAACCCAACCCATACAACAACCTCATTTTTCCAAAGGTGGCAACTTGATATCTTAGTCTAAACAATTTTTCCACTTCCTGTTGTGTTTCGGTAGGAATTGGTTGGAAGGTTTAAAATTATGGGTAATTGTACAGCCACTATATTCAAGATCCATCAACTAATTTTTCTTTCCTCAATCTTCGTTCGTTTATCTCTCAAGTACAAGTACTGCTCTTGTCTTGTACTACATCTCTTGTGCTTTCCAACTTCGCAACTTATTTCCATTCCTTCCTCTATATACCATGACTTCTTTCTTTAGGTTTGTCTCTCTTTCGCCCATAAATCTCCTATTTAACTTCAATGCTCCATCATACAGATACTCCGATGACATCACCAAGGATTTGTATTTCACAATGTACAGGCTACATTTTATTTTCTCTGCTTTTCCTCCTCATTGCTTACATTCGAGTAATCATTTCTTTGATGATATTTACATTCTTTTCAATTCTTCCACACTCCATCTATTCCATAGATTTCCCTCCGCAAAATCGTCTTTATAACAATCTGCTTACGTTCCTTTTCCATCGTTCTCATCATTTCCCTTACTACTTACCACTTTCTCACTTTTGATCTTCCACCTCGTCAACTTTCTTAAAAATTTTTAATTTGGGTCTTTAAACGCAAAAATCGGAAATGGACATTTTGTTATGTTAGTAACGACGGATTACGTATAGTTGAGGTAATATTTCTCCATCAGTTCTAATCGTGATTAAAACATCGACTAATCATGAAACTATCCAACTTCTGACAAACGATCGCTTATAACAATACGATTATGTAATTGCGTCAATATCCTCCGGCTAGTTAATTGCACTTATCGCAGTTAGCCAATTAGAAGACAAAGATAATTCTTTACTGTTAGAGCAAATTGTGATTACGTTTGGAAAGCAATCAGACCTTGAAGTCGCTGACCAACACGGCAAGTCTTACCGTTTCGAAAAAAGCAAACCGGACGGTTAGGAATTAATTGGAGTTCTAATTTTCGATTTTTAGGTCATCGTAATGACCATTAGTATCACTCGCCAATTAAACGGACGGCGTTTTATCGGCGTTTATAAATTGCGTTTATAAATTCACTGTTTATTGAAATTAATCATTTCGTAATAACAGAGAATTTTTCGGTGGAATTTTCAACTTTTTACAATTATTTTTTTTTTGTGCAAGACCAGTTTGAAAATCAATCTGTAAACATCCCTTCAAAATACCTTTCGAAATTATTCACATTTAGAAGAAATATTGTTTCAAAGTGGAGAGAAGTGGAAATAACGTGAGATTGTAGTTGAAGGTACATACAAGAGATGGATAATGAAAGATATGCACAAAGAAGAAATGTTAAAATTTATATCGACATAAATTGTGATGAGATTCCAATGTAATTTTCCTACAGCCGTTTTTTTTTTTTTTTAATTACCTGCCAACTAGCCAACTAGTAGAAAGTGGAGGAAATATTTGTGGATGGAGGATTATTCTTAATTTACAAATCGAACCATAATACAAGAAAATAATCAATGAATTGTATTTTCGTCCGAATTGTACAAAGAAAGAAACATAAATGTAAATAGACCAAATATTTCCAAAAATTTGAATAGACATGACTGGGAAATATGTGGACAAGAGATGGATAGACGTTTGCCCGCAGATACGAAACATATTCCGTTACAAAACATAAAATTAACTTTTTGAGATGAAAATCCAGGGATTTGAATACTTTAAAAAAATAAAATGACAGAACTGGCCGGAAACTGGAAGGGAATAAGTAGAAGGAAATCCAGAAAAAAAAAACAGGTTCAGAAGTGGACGAATATTTTATAAACCATGAGAGAACGTGAGAAAGATAAAGGAGACAATTTTTATAATCTTTTACAAAGATTGAAGCAAAATAAAAAAAACATAAAATGTATTAAATTGTGAAATGGAAGAGATTGAAATTTAGGCTACAAGAAAATATTTAAAAAAATCAGAAGGAAGACCATCTATTTCTTTCAGAACTTAAAGGAGTTTTGAGGACAGGAAATTAGGGGCGACAAATGACAAAGATTTGAATACGCAGATAATGTTGCTCTAACTTACTTAATTTTGAAGAAGATAATGATGCATTCAATACAGAAACTACTAAATTTTTATAGAAAATTAGAAAAAAAAATTAAATTAATGAAAGATTTACACGAAATGGAGAAGAACTGGAAGATGTGTGAAATAACATAGATGTGAATTATAGAAACTTAGAAACCAGGAATTGGTCTAGTGGCTTAGGAAGCTAGTAATACCAAGGCAATGGTTCACGTCTTAATGGGAGACATTGTAAATTTACATCACAGATTTAGGTTTGAAAAATGGGTAAAACATAAAGAAAAGTTGGAAATCCTCTTTGATATAACTTAATCTTTATAATCCGTCTCTGTTAAAAGCTTAATAACCATATTAACTAGGTTGAACTCGAACATTTCTTCCAGCGTTTTCAAACACAAACACATTATGACCGTTCATACGAACGATTACCATGTAACCGCAATCGATTACGCAACTCCCCATATCGAAACGCGCGTGAATAATACGAATGGTGCCGCGCGACCGACGCCGATTATAAATAAAAGTGTAAATTTCTCATCGAGAAGGTGCGAGGCCTTTCGAAGGTAATCGTCGTAGTAGTCGAATCGTAAATAGTAAAGGAAGGTCAACTGGTCAGTCATTCTCGGCACATTCCGGTCGATCGCCATTATTACATTGTTTACGGCGGCCGCGGCGTCAGGCTGCACTGGACACAGATAACATCGTCTTCGTGATACCATGACCAAGAAAAAAACAAATGCTAGTCTCGAGTACGAATTAAAGGATTTTCATATGTGTCAAGGCGATTGGGGTATCCTTTCGATCAGTGTGTGTGTGCTTATGTACCGCTATTATGCGAATGGTTCTATTCATCCGTAAATACCTTGGAAATGCAACATTTTTTTAGTCGCAGCATCGAATTTTTTTCTTTCAAATTTTTATTATTTTAACTTTTCGAACCATTTTTGGTACCTTTTAAAGTCCACATTTTATCGATCGATTTTTTCTTGAGAACATTTACGTCATATTCATATACTATCCCAAAATTCGAGGAACACCTCGATGGTACATTATAAGTATAAGGTAACGTTCAAGGATCATGGACAAAATATGGAAAAAATTCCATCGCTGTTAATTTAGAAGATACAAAGGTTTAAAATTTATTTGGATTTGCAGAGACCATTATGACAAAACTTTGAACATAGATACATGGAGAATGTGGGAGAGTAGTGGATAGAACACGTCGTACTTTTTACGAAAGATATCCAATTTTGCCAACGACCCGCGGAAAAAACGTACAATTTATCTCAAAGTTTGAAAACACTGATTAATTGGATATTGGACGATAACTACCGATGTATTACTTTTTTGATATCGGGAACTACTTTTGTTACGGTTGCCAACACTCCCGCATTTTGCCCGGAATTTCCCGGCTTTTGCCCAGAATTTCCCGGATTTTGCCCGGAGTTTCCCGGACTTTGCCCGGAGCTTAACCCGGATTTTGCCGGGAGTTTCGCGGATTTAGCCCGGAGGGTCCCTGATGTAGTCCGGAGTCCCCAGGATTTTAACCGGAGTTTCACGGACTTTGTCCGGCATTTTCCTAGGCTTTTGGCCGGAGTTTCCCCGGATTTTCCCATATTTTGCCCGGAGTTTTCCGGATTTTGGCCGGATTTTGCACGCAGTTTTCCGGATTTACACAGATTATTCTGGATTGCCTGGAGCAACGGTGGGCAACCCCCGGACGGCGGAAGAAATTATAAATAAATATTATTCATTGTAATCTTTTAGTTTGAATTGATTATAAACGCACATAGCAACATGTATGTTCATAATTTAGTACTAATTTTAACACTTTTTTTATTTATTTCATATTTGCAGACTAAAAAATTATAGGTCATAAGAAGGAGTCAATTAACTACTGCGTTATAAAAAAGGTTGCCCATCCTATACTATGTTCGTAAATTCGGAGGAGTAAATACATAAGCAAGAATTACACTGGAACAATTTTCGAACTTACCGTTACTTGGCCAACACTGATCGTATTATTTAGACGTCCAATTCTACTTTTGTTCGGTTATTGTTAGTTTCGATTTCGTGCAATTGTCTGTCAGATTTTGTGTATTTCTTCTATTTTTCATTACAAAAAGTTATTAAAACACACACTTTCTTTTGAATATCTGAAATCATTAAAGTAGAAAAATGTAATAATTTATTAATTTCTAAACATATATTTTTTGTTTGTTTATTGTCCCCGGGTTTGAATACATTGAAGTGATTAATTCACCTTGCTGCACTTCACTTCTATAAAGAACTGTTATTTATATTGTTAACAAACAATAAAAGACTTTTTAAATACTTTAAAATCGACACCTGTCAACTGTCACACATGTAAATATTTACCAGAAATCTGGTTGCGAATACGGCAATTTACACTGTGTAAACGTGTCTCGCAAGTACCCAATCAGCGAGCGAATTTTTTAAGTGACAATTTTAATTTACTCCTCCGAATTTACGAACGTAGTATAGAATAAACAACCTGGAATTTTTTTAAATACTTTTTCCGCGGTCTCTTGTTTTCATTTTCCCTGGTGTGGAACTGTTCGACGTATTTTGGGACGACTATATAGTGCCTTTGTACATTTTATGGTTTTCTTCTTCTTTTGCCATCCCTATGTTCTATAGTGTTTTAATGTTAGACCACACGATTGGGAAAAATTTTCCGATATCAGCTAGTTTCTGATAAATTCCTACAAAAATCAAAAATGTTTTGCGAAGGAAGTATAATGATTTCTGAGTGAGTAACGTATCGTATTGTATCGTATCGTATCGTATCGTATCGTATCGTATCGTATCGTATCGTATCGTATCGTATCGTATCGTATCGTATCGCATCGTATCGTATCGTATCGTATCGTGTCGTATCGTATCGTACCAGATACCAGAACCTTTTCTATTTAACTTAACTTAAAACACAAAATTAAAGTGGAGAAATTGATACAGAGACAGCCGGCCATTTTTATCATTTCATCTTCAGATTACATAATTTTCCAAGCAATTTTCCTCTCTTTTTTGTTAAAGTTTGTATTATTATTTAACTTTCTTTTTCTTCATTAGGTTAAATTAAGTTAAGATAAAATGATTACTTTTATTTTGGTTACTTTTGTTTTGTTTTATTTATTTTGTTTAGGGTTCTTAAGGAAGAACAGGGCACCGTTTTGCGGTAGAACTGTACCCTTTTGGTCAATAATTTTGTTCTATGTATGCTATTGTGTATTTTATTTTCTCTAATGGACCAATAAATATTATTAATATTCTGCTTCAATTGCAACCCTTGCCCAAAACATCTGATAAGACATTCTTCATTTCAAACGTTTCTTGCCAAGTTACCAAGTTCGCAATTCAAATCAATAAACTCAAACTCAATCAATAAATTTTTCAATTCACGCTGCCAAAGCTCCCCAATCATTATTATAACTAGTGGCGATTTTCATAACAGATTACAAAGGTAAAAAATAGTTCTGCACGAATCAATTACAATACGAACAACATTGCGCTTGCGGAACGTTATCCGACCCAATAATTATCATCTATAAGTTACCGAGGGAGTCAGTCGGAGTCGTTTTTGACGTGTGCACATTCCGAACGAACCCGCCCATAAAATCACTCGCATTAACGCCGAGAAATCGTAACGATTTTCTTCGTAATGAATTCGAGCGCGTAATTTTCGTCCAGCGTGCACCGAGCAAAATTGAAATTTAATAATAATTTTAATTAAGGTGCTTGTTACGTAAACGGTTCGTGAACTGGCTTTTTGAATCGTAATAAAAAAATTTGTATTTCTACATCAAATCTGTATTCGAACAAAATATTTATACTTCAAAGTAATGGAATATTTTAAAGTTAATCTAAATCAAATCTAAACAAATATAAAAAGACGTGAGATAATCAGGAAATATTTTTATTGTTTATTTTTATTGTTAAATCTATGTATAAGAGAATTAAGTACGAAAAAGTCAGTAGATTTTTTAATAAATCTACATTGAAGCAACAAAGCCTACAAACTTTAAAATACAAATTAAAAGAAGAATTTCGTGAAATATTATTCTTATTACTTTGATGCCACCGCTCTCGAATGCATTGAGTATTTGTCGCAGCGCCATCTGCATTTACTTCTAAAAATAGGGCAAACGTATAAAAAAAAGAAGACAATTATTATTATTTATGAATGCCATTATCTTAATGTTTTCAGTGCTTTCAGCCAATAACATTCCAACCAAGAATCTGATACGAATCAAATTATTAAATTATTAAATGATTGCATTATATTACCAATTCAAAATCATCTAAGCCAAAAGATGCCACAAAAAGAATACATTCTATTTTAAAAAATAAATACCTTCACATTGCAAAACATTTCAATGAATAAAAATTTACCGAACGCGTTCTGCTTAAGCAATAGGAAGAGATTGTATTCAAATCCAGATACGCTATTTTCCCCACGAATTCATACATTTTATAACGAGTAATTAATATTTCCTGCTATTATAAATCGTATGTTTTATTTATTAATTTTTTTTTTATTTAAGTCGTTGCATAATATTTATGCAACGTTAAAAGTTTTTTAACTAAAACTGTTTTAAAAGTCGAAGCAAGATCGTATCCTTTCGAAATTCAAACGGAAAGCCTGTTTATTGCCTGTTGATGCAACGATTACATTTAGATCAGGTCGTCATCCATGTTCATTCATAAAGAGGCATACTGGGGAGTGCAAAAGCACGAAACCGGTTTATCGAAATATAAACAAAAAATGTAAACAATCCATAAATATCCAACCTCAGTTTTTGGTTGGATTATATTGGAAGTGGTTGGACTACAAATTTTTTTTTTCCAAAAAATAACGAATTATGAGAAAAAATTATCAAAATTGGTGGGGGAATGGAAGAAAAAAATTTAACCAACATTTTGAATGTAACAATAAGCCATTAACCAAAGCCAATAGCATTGATTTAGAACAAAATTAATGTAAGATTGAAAGTTGAGACGACAGGATTTTGAAGTAAAATATTCAGTTGGGTTCAATTGGGTAAATAACAAAAAATTGCAAGAAATGAATAGGAGGAATAGGACGTTCTGAAGTGTAGTAAGTCGCAATAACTTAAAGATAGGTAATTAATTGAAGGACGTTGATAGGTTCGACTAGTTGAGGGGTCATCACAAAGGGAGCTAAATAATAATAATTATAATAATAATCCAATTTTTCTTTCCTTCCATTTTTTGCCGACATTTAAAAAAAAATTCCAAAAAATTTCTGGTCAAAAAAGAAAATTATCCAATACAATCTTCAAAAAATTGAGGACTAGAAAATAATTGGGATCCTTGGTTTCTGGTCAAGAAAGAAAATTATCCAATACAATCTTCAGTTCAACGAAAAACCAATCACATACACTAACGACTGGAAAAGTTTGTAGTGAAAATCCAGCAAGCTGCATGGAGAAACACACCAACAATCAGAAGATTAACAATTAGAACCAACTGTCCGTCCAGATAAGAGAATTGGTAGTGAAAAAGAGAAACCTAAGAAAGAAATGACTTAACGTAAGCCTCTTGGCGTGCTTCGGCACCTCCCTTCGAAGGGTTCTGTGGGATTTTTACGCTAGCATTAGCCAACGTCACGCGTGACTAAAAGTTGTCGCACTCACCACAGCGTTCTTTCCAAAAATCAATCAAACCGAAACTACGTTCTCACCTTGAAACGATCCCACCGAGTTAAATATTTATTGTTTAAGCTGCCACCATAACTCGGACATCGATTCTCTTAACAAAAACAGACCTTTCCAATATTCGCAAAACCCAATATGGGAGTAAATTTAAAGAAATAAAACATGAACTATTTTAACAACTAAATTTAATAATAAAAAAAAATTAAATAGATTACAAGTATTTACACCTTCGTATCAAAATTATTCGAAGCATTAGAGGAGTCTTCGGTTAATGTTCTTGTTTAAACTAAAAGGATCCGCCCTAAGTTTAAACAATTAAAGACAAAGCTGTTAATTTCGGGGTTACACGTCTAAAGCGATTGTGGTAACCATTTAGAATTTATTTTTAAGAAAAATGATGAACCATGTTACAGGTTGGTTCATTTTCCAAATAAATCAACGTTAATTTAGAATTTTCCCGCTTGAATTTTTGAAAATAAACACTTTAAAATTTCTGTCCTTTTGCCTTACAAAAGATCTTCGTTAACATTTTTCACTTTTGAAAAAAATTAAAATTTTGTTCCTCGACAACCCTTACTGGTGGCGGATGCTTACAGTGTAAAAAATTGTAGTAAATCATTGTGATCCCATTCCAGGAATAAATAATTACTTAGCTCGTAAGATTTTTTTAGAATAAAATTGTAGGTTAGTCATGCATGACTAATAACAGTATACTATAAAATAGAAAAAATAAGTTGATGTGTTAAAGTCTCGTCTTGTATTTTTTACCAATTTTGCGAAAAATTGTTCTACAAACTATCTTACAGTTTAAGCAAGTGGGCTCGACCTCATTCAAAATATTAAACATTCCGTTCGTTATACAGCATAATAACTTTCTTTCGCATTGTTTCGGTAATCTAAAATATGAAAACGGAGCAGCGATTAAGCGCACAGGTGTCAACGGCGAAACGGTACGCACCGCTGCGGAATGCGTTAGGTGTGATTTTACAAATTCCAATCATACCAGCTTATGTGTAACGGACTCGTACCGTTAAACATGTTTTCAAACGCATCATTTGCATGTTACGATTTGATTTAAAATCGGATATGTGCAATTATATGTGTCGTTTACGTTGACTTTGCGACCTCGAGTATAAGCGCTCGCGATTGAGTTAAAAAAAAATGGTTTGTATTTGTAATTTTTTTCCGTTTCATTCAAACAAGATCGCGTTAGAACACGCTGAGTAATTTAATTGCTAAGACCGTGACATTAATGTTTAATGTGTGCGGACAAGTAGGCAAAAGCCCCGACGAAAAAAAAAATGCCAATAAGGTCAGTAGATCTCCAATTAAATTGCATTATGTCATAATACAGTTATGGTGTCGGATTAAAAGCCGGCTTCACACGGGCATTTTTTTCCAAATTTGTACGATTTAGCAAATCTATATGTGAGGAGCATCGTTTCAAAACGGCTTTTATCCATCAATTTCCTCTACTAGCTTTTAGATGGCATCACAGTCTTCATTTTGAAACACAACTTTTGGCACCATATAGAAGATTCAAAACAGTTTTTATCTTTACCTATTTTAATGATGAAAATCAGCAATTGTTTCAAAACGGCTTTTATCCATCAAGACTACTTATTCAAAACATCTTCTATCCGTAACACGTGGGAGTGCTTATTTCCATAGTTTGTTCTCGTTCATTTCAAATCGCATTTAGTTAAGTTTTGTGTGCCTACTGTTCAAATTTAACAATGGACAACACAATATCTACTGACGGTGATGTTAGC
>JAFFZR010019106.1:0-13372 GCA_018397195.1 Lethrus apterus | reverse complement strand
GGGATGACAATGTACGAAAATTAAAAAAATACATCAATATCTCCAAAATTATTCATTTTAATTACATACGTGGCTTATTCAAATTAATAGACAATTAAATTTTGCTTTCGACTAATGCATAAAAATATAGAACTTCCATTTAAAAAAATTAAGTTTTCCGCATTTTATTTGTTTCAATAAGAAGAAGATTTATTAAGTACAGTAAGATCGAAAAAAAGATTAGTCAAAGTAAGCCATGAACAAAAATCGGCATGTCTTTACTTACCACTATTTATTTCTTAATGTCAAATTGACGTTTGTCAAAAATGTTGTCCAAACAAATCAAAGCTTTTCTTTTAGAATTCGGTTTTTGAAATGAAAATGAAACAGTAAACGGTGAATGACAATATTCTTACGATGCCTGTTATGAAGAATTTCAGGAGCACTTTCCTATTGAACATTTTTGACAAACGTCAATTTGACATTAAGAAATAAATAGTGGTTTAAGTAAAGACATGCCGATTTTTGTTCATGGCTTACTTTGACTAATATATGTTATATATCTACTTTCTAATGCTTTTACTATTATCACTGAAGATCGCTCTAGCGTTGCATAAAATTTCATGATCTTGCCGTATTTCGTTACCGAACTATTGGCGTTTTGCCGAAGATCGTCAGCTGTCAAAATATCCGAATAAATGCAAATATCTTAAAAACGAATAGACATAGACAAATATTATCTTATGCAAACTTATATTAACATTGCTCAGGGAATTCAAAAATGTAATAATGTATAGGGTTCCATTTAAAATTGCAAAGTTGTATGTAGTTGCGCACAAACGAAACACTCCGTATAAATGAAAATAATTTTAGGTGGTAGAGACCATAAATTCAAAAAACTTTTCTCCTAAAATATTTTTTTGTATTTTGCGTAACAATGGAGATATCGGAGAATATCGCACTAATGTGACAACCTGTATAAGATGCTACATTTTCGATGTTTTTGTACAAAAACATCGAAAATGTAGCAACCGAAAATAGAAAGAAATATTACAGCATTTCGAGCGAGAGATTATAGAGAGGTTATAGATTAAACATTAAACTTTACGACATTTATGATTTGTCAATAAATTATATTTGCAATGTACGGCATTCTTGCATATACAAGGTAATAAATACAAGCGTAAATCAATCAATACATAAAGAGAGAGAAATTTAAGACCAAATTAAATAAAAGTAAGATGTTTAATCTAGATTGGTTTTAAAAATTATAGATGTTCTTACATAACATTCCGTTATTACACAGGCCCGACTTCAACAATTTAAGCAAGAGCAAATTCAAGTCGAATAAATTTTCCCGCAATAAAAATTCTTTATAACCATTCCGAGAGAATGAAACTTTTAACTTACGAAATGGGGCAGGACGCGTAATTAAGATCATAAGTTACGAGAACGGGCACACGGGATCCGTCCAGAATACTACACAATGTACGATACGAGGACAAAAAGGAATTGAATTTTACTTATTCACAAGTACCTACGGGGAATAATTTCGAATAATTTTCGAACGTGCATCAACTGGCCACTTGATGAATAAACTGAAACCATAATATATTTGTATTTTATGTCATAAAACTATGTGATAGTTTACAAGAAAAATGACATTAATTCTTTAAAAATGCGACCTATGTCTGCAAACAAAATTGTACACAAAGTTACAATTTGTTACAACTATATACACACAGCCTGTCATGGTGCAGACGAAAACACACACTTCAATTACGTTTATTCCTTGTCGGTCGGCTTTCTTTTACTTATTCTTGTCTCTCTTCTTTTGTTGTCGTCAGCATCTGCTCGCAATCTCAACGCCACGCCACCTCGGAGTTTCCCCTTGCCTCCAACATCTTCACTCTACCCAACGAACGAGTTATACTATTCGTATTTTAGCTTCACACATGTTGTAATTTTTATTTTTCCATCGTCCTGAATCTCGGAAATTACAAATTGTGCCGCAGCTTAACATTTTCGCGTTTAGTTACTACGGCAGTTTTCACAACCGCTGTAGTGGGAAATTAAAACATATTTATCTTAAGACACTATAGTCTAGTGTCTTGAGATAAATGAGTCTAGTCAAATGCTTCAAAATGTTGTAAATTTTGTAATAATTCGTTTATGTCATAACCGAGAATTTTTGCGATGTTGGATAATATCATGTACTTTTGGAAGTCAGCCGGATCATTAACTGACAATGAGAGATGGTTTTTGCAAATATAAGTAAATTTTGAACACAATAATATGGTCACATAAATAGGAATAATATCACGTCTATAGATAAATCATGTTGTTTCCAACATTTATCAAATATCCACGAGGTTTCGCTGGTTTAGGTCTTTTTCTAATACAAAATAATTTTTACTTTAATGATTGCATTCGCATAAAACATTAGGTAACTAAAAAGTTACTAAAAAGTTACTGCGACGAAATTAGGTCACGCCACGAAAAAATCAAAGATGAAAAGAACGCTTGTGAATTTCATAAGTTCTTCTCAATCCTCAGAGGTATCAAGCAAAGACAGCGCGTCTGGAACCCTCTGGCATCAAACACAACCCATATAACATGACGACCACTGTAAATATATATATAATAAATGTCAGGATTTTAAATAACGTCTATTTAATCCGGGTCACTTTAATAATCACAGTTGGCCGCTCATCTTTAGTACATACATACGAGTGAAGAGAAACTCATTGTCTTTATTTCACGCGGATTACAATCAGCGTACGTGTAAACTGAAAAGAACACATAAGTAAAAACAACTTGGAGAGTCGTAAATTTCTGCATAATACAAGTGCGTTTTAATACCTCTGCAACTAGCACACATACATACAGTAACATAAACACACCACGCTTCAGCGCAGAACAAATTAACAGCAAAAAGCATTCATAAAATATCACAATTTCCCTTTTTTTTATAAAGCAGAGAACCGTTGTAGCGGCATCTACTTGTTATTGCGAGGCCTGTTTATGGGGGAATTTATGAAGCTTGACTTTATACGAGCGCCGAGGGTCCGCTTTCAGCGAGTTTTTATACACCCCTTCTACAATTTTCACCGCTAGATGATGCGGTAATAGATACGTACCTAATCGGAAGGACGACACCACTCTCTTAAGTTATAGTGCATGTCGACGTTCCTAAATGTTCGAAATAAATCCATACAAATGATAACTATTAAACTAATTAAGTCATGCTTTGGGAATAAATGTAACAATGGAATGCAATTGACAACGTTAATTGATAGCACATCCATACATACACGTGCAGACATACAGTTTAAAAAAATGTATAGAAGACTACTTGTCGAGACTTTGATGTTTATAACGACGCAAGTGAAAGTATACACTTGCGTCGTTATACAGCACAATTTATATGTTAGAATACAAGATTATATCCAACTGTCTAGATTATTCTGATAGCTAGAAGAAAAAGTTAAAAAAGAAATACAATTTTGTAGACATGATGTATAAGAAATAATACATTCATCAATCAATCAGTCTGTGTTTATAATCTTGTATTCTAACTTATAAACTGCAGTATATAAAGTTGAAAATTGATAACTTATAAAGGTTTTTAGATTTTTAATGAATTAAATGAAGATATAAATTAAGAGATAGCTGCTAGCTTTTAAGCGAATTTCTGCTGACGATTAGTATTGAAACAATTGACTAATTAGAATGTAGTTGGTCAAATACAGTTTCCGTGTTAATTTTTCCAAACAAGCTCAACACGTCCAACGCTGATGAGGGTTTGTTGAAAAACACAACCTCAATTGACCTCAAAAAGGGATCCGCGACAAAAACAAAAGCCCGCTTTACAATGGAAGTGGTTCGGTCTAAAACAAAAAGGGGGAGGCAGTGGAATTGGTATTTTGCGAGCATCGTTTCGGGCGTATAATATGATAATTTCGGTCAAAGTAATGGCCGGCGTACGGAATACGTTTTTGCGACCTCGATAAACAAAATATAAATTTCGCAAAACGATAATGAACTGGTCGATTTTTCAAAAAGGCGAGTGACATGTTTGTTGTTTAGCTTACGCGCGACGACACCAATTGAATAAATTCGAGGACTGTGACCCGGATGTTTGACGTATGGAAACCTGCAAAAATAAAAATCAAACGCGAAATGTAACGAAGTGCCGAAACAATTTTGCGCGCGTTATTTATGATGCGGGACATCTGTAAAATTGCTCACATCAGGAATGACATTTACTTTAGTGTTCATTATCATTTCTACAATAAATTTAGTTTGTAATTGATCATCCAGGTCAAAGTGGATTAACAAAGCACATGTTAGCCGAGTATATTTCAACCTAAAAGGTAAACAGCACATTCTGGTTTAGTAATTTAGGGAACCAGTTCAATGCTGTATTTGTTTCCACAGTCATTGTTTAGATTAACTAGTTTAAAACTCTTTTCTGATTTAGGTTTATTTTAGTTTTTAAGCACAAGACGACGACTTTTAATGAATTTATGTCATCAACAGTCTCTTTCAGAGTATAAAATGAAATGTATTTCTTGAAACGTCGCCAGTCGAAATTATAGAAAATTTCTATTATCAAAACACAATCAATATATCATTTAAAATAGATGTAAATAAAATTCATTTTTCCAATATGTTTAACTCATAACTCTGATAAGTTACACGAATTGGTAGTAGGTGATTAATTATTAATGTTGGGCGGACAAATATACGTAATTACCACATCCGCCTAAACAGAATAACAACAGAATTTGTGAGCTACCAAAGATTTAATTTTTAATCAACACATTAGCGCTATATTACATACCTGCCTGATTGTTGCGACTGAATATAATTCAGATACGTTATTTTTTAATTATTTAATTAGTAGAAACATGATTCAGCATTTATAAATTTCATTCCGTTTTATTTCACTTTCATTAATTAATGAAGTACTGTTTCGATTTACGTTTTGTTATGAAAATAAAAAATTGAAGTTAGGAAATTATTTGGAACGAAACATTAAACAGATGAGCCAACATTAATATAACGAATGCTATGAAAGTTTCTTTTAGTTTTGCGAACATAAGTAAAATATTATGTATTTTATAATCCTGTGCAATATACTGACGGAAACGTGTAGTATACAGTTTCAATCAGTAATATATTTTTTTAATTAATTCAATAATCCAACATGTCCTCGTTTGTTGACAGTTTTATGAGTTTACAGTTTATGGCTATGAAATTTCATGTATGTGCATTAGATTTTATTAATTTTAACAACGCATCACATAGTAATTTACTAATTCAGACACTTTTCCTCTGTTGATAAACTGCGAATTTGTTTGTCCGAATTATTATCATTATTATTATACTTTATGGGGTAGATGCAATGCCTGTTGTTAATAAAACGAAAACAATATGTAAATTTTACATTCTTTTGTCGTGACTTGCGATTAGTGTAGAGTAACTTACGGAGTCTGAGGTGATGCATAGTTAAAAGACTTAAATCTACCCTTCTCACGGGGGATGATGTTGTTCTAAGTATTTTTTACTACTCCTACTACTCATACTACTCCTTTGACAATTTTCTCAACCTGTAAGTTTCATTTTTTCCTGTTACAATAACCAAACATAGTTTAATTAGTAAACGTATGTAAAAATTAACAGTCAGTTTTCAGTAATTTAATTACAGGCCACAAAATAAATAACGCGAATGGATTGGTGTTTAAAACATGCGGCTGTCCCACAGCTTTACGTATTCGGAATTTAATGAATTTTATAACCCAACCGGATATAGGTTCCAGTGGAAATATATGCAAACGCTTGCTGTACTGGCGAACAGGTAATTGATTCATATGTAGATTATACACACAATGCAAGCCTACTGACAATTTAACGTAGAACTATACAATAATAATGATCATAGAAGGCTGCACATTGATTTTTAAGTATTACTCTCTCTGCCTTATAATTACATACAAAAATATGTATTTGGTTACTTTTGCATAAGAGAAAAATAAAAGAGATATCCAATATCTTTATTTAAATAAATCCCGATTTAAATTTTCAAACTGAAGTGAACTTCCACATTCTTCTTACTTCAAGGACGTCTATTTTCGTTCGCCGGCTCGCTTCTGACCCTTGCTCCTAAATCTTTAAGGTATTGATCCCGTCATATTCCACTTGACCAGCTGATACACGTCTAATTTAATTACGTAACAGGTCTCGAGAGTACACCACGGACATTTCTTGGCAGTAACACTTAAAAATAAGGGTAAAACACATGTACAATTGGAGCCGCATCTACGTGCCTTTTAAAATATTCACCCTTCCATAAAGATGCACACGTCCGACGTAACTCCAACGGAGCTCAAAACGATCACACCCACATCTTTCATTCGACGAGCGCCCAGAACTGTTTTGTTCCTATTCGAATTTACCTCAAAATACTAAACAATGTTCTGAAAATATTCCAGCGTGTACTTATCTACTCCCATCGCTGGCAAAATTCTTGGATCTCCATTCGAAATTTATGCCCATGGTAAATTTCATATTTAATGAATTCTCAAATTATAATTTTAGATCTCGTTCAATAACAAAATATATAATAATGTACGTATGTAAAAAAGTTCTTATACTGAGTAAGAAGAGAAAAAAATATATTTCAGGAACATAATTTCATAAACTTTAGACAAAAATGTTCATAAAAATCATTAGCAATTGAATGATGTCACGCTTCCTCTTCGAATTCTCAAAAAAGACAATTTTTTTAAGAAGGAAAAACGAATCAAAACTTTAAGTAAAGCTTGTTTTACACGGCGTATAATTATACGGATTCTTGGAATCTGCCCGCATGTTTACTATTAATAATAACAGATCACTTATGTAGAACTAGATTATAACAAATTCAAACAATGTTTTAAATAATTTAAACAAGGGAATTACACAATATTATTTGTTTTGAATATAACGGGAAAACAAAGAAAATTCACATTTTCAAGGACTTTACCCTTTGGACTCAATAAAAACTATAATGAGAAACACGTGCTATAAAATATTAAATAAAATATGAAATGGTGTGTGAATTGATTCAACCCGGACGCTAAATATTGGGACCTCATTTATCTTAAGATATCAAGGATGACAAATAATTAATGGTTATATGTTATGATTCACTCTACCAGACCACGAGTGAATTTATGGTTAAGAATATGAAGGATAAAGTCGGTGTACTTAAAAGATTTTTGCAACAGAACGTGACGTCAAAAACTGAAAAAAAAACTTCGGATCGCTACCTCTTTAATTATTGTATTAATTTTCACATTCTCCACCGAAGCTGACACTATTCATCTATAAAGGCATTAATCAAATAATATTTTGCAAAAGTGTGAATGCAAATAGTAATTAGTAAACAATATTTTCACTATCTTGATTCCTTTTTATTACAACATATAGCACCTCAAGCCTATTCAATATAAACAAATGGTACCAGAGCATCAGTTTGGATTTCAAAATGAGCACTTTTAATGGTCAAATTAAGATGGAAAGCATCTATACGAAAAACAAAATGTAGTCAATCTGAAAAATAAATTACAAGAAACAAATGTATAATAAGGTGTTATAATGAGAATATTTCCGTTTTTTTTTTCAATTTACTTCTCGCAGACACCTGCAAAAGATACGCTTTCCGAGATTCTTAATGGAATAAGATTTATCAAGTTTGTAAACCTAAAACCACGTCTAAGCGAGATCCCCACGGAGTACATTAAATTTCAATCAATTGGTATAATATATTAGGCGAAAAAAATATAAAAAAGAATAACGAAAAACAACAAACAATTTACACAACATTTATCGTTATTTTTCCTTAAATGGGATTTACGTTGACATTTACACAGACCGACACTAAAGACGGTTAATTTACTCGGCGGCAACGAGCCGAAAACAATCTCCAATAACGGCCACATCTGCGTTTAACGCCCATTTACTAAAACAACTGGGACATTATCCGAGAAATTCACTGTCAATAGGATCTTCAACGGCTAATATCTGAGAAAGCCATTCACGAAACACTAAAAAAATAAAAAAAACGAAATATCCCCATTGTTGTAAATGAAATGTAAATGACTCATGAAAAAACAAGAGAATAACATAAAATCATAGGTATAAAAGAGATTGGTGAATATTATTTTAAAATGTTTAAGTTGAAATTGGAAATACTAATGAAAATATGAAATAGGTTTTCAGTTATAAAATTTGTGATTATACTTTACTTTTTCCTGCGAGGCAGAACTTGCATACTTGCAGGAATACTGAAAGGAACAAGGAACAAAAAAAATAACTAAAATTCAAGAGAAGAACGATTTTTTGACGGTTAAATAGAATTCCACTGATGAATTGACACAACCAACAAAAAACAAAATATTTAATTACAGCAATATTTTATAAATTAAATGAAATAAAATGTTTGTAACTATTTATTGCAAAAATAAAATAGAATCATCATGGGGCTTTAAACTCGCAAGTGATCTTGAAATTTTTCTTAATCGATAATTATTTTTCAAAAAATATACATACGACAAGAAATGATCGTTTTACGTTTCTTTTCATCAAGAACACACGTTAAACTTGCTGTTACTCGATCTCCCTAGTTACTCGCTTTTTATATCGTTTATATCGTTCGCAAAACGACGCAAGCGAATCACTTTCACTGATACAGCACTTTAACACCACTAGGTTTTTATTGCAGATTTCATGTGCTAGTTTTGATTCAGTTACCTAATTACCCTAATTTCGAGATCTTTTCTATTAATAATCTCTCACGTAATTTACAGTTCAGGGTTTAATTATATCACAGTATTATTATTTAGCAAAAAAAATGACTAATAATATTTTAATTATAAATTGCATACACACAAGTATTGTATAAGTAAAAACATGTTTGCCTTATTACTACAAGGATTTTCATAAAACTCTTATAAAATACATATTTAGGCCATTTAACCAACACAATGAAAATCCATACGTTACAAATTTAATAGACACTGAATTTAATACCAAATTTTAAGAAACTGCAAGGGTACATTTTTCTACAAGAAACGTTAAAAAAAACTAGGTCGATTTTAAAATTCAGTCGCCAGATATTGAAATCTGAAGTCTCATTTCCATAATTCCCCGCGCCATCAGTTCCGTAATTAAGACTGTCTTTATTTAAGCTCTAAGAAACGATATGGCGACAAATACGCGACGTAGAAGCTGTAAATGTAATTAACGCCCAATGCCTTTCTTCTTCTTCTTCTATTTTCGCATCTCTATATCGCGGCAACTCCTCGATTTAAATTTGGAGCAAGTTTAAAAACTACGCGGATATGAATGGACGTGAATGATATTTTTTAAATTCTATTCCATTGATTTTCATGTTGACACCATCTATCGGATTTCTCTGTTACCAAGTGCTTGATAAACCGTCAAGTTTACTTGACACTCGCTACTTTAATGCATAAAATTTTGCGAGTTCTGTGCATGTGCATGTCTTGAAATCGGCACTGGATTAAATTTATCTTTTGGTATATTTGTGTCTAGTCTAGAACACTAGAACTTATGTAATTGGATGATAAAAAGAATAGAAATATTTGATAAAAATATAGGGTAGGGTGGTCTACAGTGGATCAGTCAGACACAGTGGATCACTCATATAGTTACAGTTCTAATCCCTCTTCGACTAGTTCGGTGCGTGAGCAGTTGCGATGATAAGAATGTCACGTAAGAAAGATCAGGTGAGAAAGATTTGCAATTACACACAAACCCAGATGGAAACAGCATTGCGATTTATTCAAGAAGGTTTTATTTATAAACCAGAGTAACACATTGTTTTAGATATTTTCAAAATTTAATTAGATTATACTTTTTAAGGTTTGTTCTTGAATAAATACAATAAATATTACTAAACACTAATTTACCCTTTTTAGTGTTTTTTTCCATTTTTTGAAGAAATCCTAGGCATGGTCCACTGTGGACCACCAAGGTGAACAGTGGATCATTATTATGACAATGAACAAAAAAAAATTATGTTCTCTCCTTGTTACACAACCGACTGTACAATATCACATTTCAATAAGATTATGATTACGCTAATATCAAACGAAATTTCAGTAGAATTTATTATCAATCTCATCGTACTTAACAGGAACAGATTTTTAAAACCAAAACTTTCAAAACGAAACTACTAGGTATTTAAACTTTTTGTACTTACTTCCAAAGTCTATATATTCGGCGGGTTCACTCTTCCTAAATATTAAACAATTACCTTAAATAAAACGCCCTTAATACAAAAATGTATGGTTTTAAAATAAACGAGGAGTTTCTTTTTAAATAATTTAACATAAACTATAGAAACAAACTTTATTTAAATTTGTTTAATATTCATGAGAGAACAAAGTATAACTGGTATAATATGTACGGAAAATATCCTGCAATAATATTAAAACTTTCAAGCCAGCAGCTATTTTTACAAGCCCTCATATTCTGAGTTTATTCGCTGGTTTTAACAAATGAACTTACTGGATTTATTATCAAATTCATGGCTGTATATTTTATCGGATTATATTCTTGCGACCATTTAAAAAGCAAATGTATGCAGAGAATTTATGTAATAAATATTTTTATTTCATGTTTGTGTGGAAAAAAATAATACATCCTTTATAAATTATCAACGTATGATAAGTATAACACAGACATATGAAAAGTATTGACATCTTCTGTAGTTTCTTATAGCACTTTGTTACCTTGAAAATCTCATGATTTTTGAAAAACATTTCCTTCAATTAAATACAAAAATATATATACAGGCTCATTCACGAAAGTGGTTCGTTAGAACTTTTCCATGTTCCAGAAATATATCAACTCTAATAACTTGGAATTATAAGCTACACCAACTGATCTCTTATTCTAAATTATTGGCGCTCTCGTATCACTTGCGGTTCTACCGGAAGTGCCTACCAACTTTGTTATTTTAAATTGGATGTTATACTTTTTTATCGTTTTTCAGATTCTACTCACATTTCTACACCAAAAATTATTAGGGTACCCTATACTAAAATCTAGCCGTTTTGGAGTTATTTGTCGTTTTAAATAAATTTTACCAATTACAGTGGTATATTGAAAATTCTGTATTTCCGGAAGTACTGCACTTCAAATCTTCATTTTTGGCATTTTGCTAGTTGATACCATGGGCAACGGAATGGTGATGTTAAAGTTACCAGGAAGTATACAGGGCCGCTCAAAATTAGCGACAATTTCCAACAACTTCAAATTAGTAAAAATCAATTTTTTTAAATGGAAATCATCACCGGAAGTGATACGAGAGCGCCAATAATTTAGAATAAGAGACCAGTTGGTGTAGCTTATAATTCCAAGTTATTAGAGTTGACGTATTTCTGGAACACAGAAAACTTCTAACGAACCACTTTCGTGAATGATCCTGCATTTATTTATAAAAAAATATACAGAATAAAGGAAAAGCGCCATATAATGAAAGAATATTCGAACAAATGATGTGACATCTGTCATAGAAGATTGGAATATGGAAATGAATGTGTATTAGAGAGAAAAATAAAAACTTGGAGAGAAAATTGCGTGATGGAAAATTAAATTTGAAGAAAATATCAAGTCAAAATGATATGTTTAGGTAACTAAAGCAAACTGTTAGCTAAGATAATAAAGGAAGTGTGAATGGCGAACTAACGGAATAAGAAACAGTTTGTAATAATGTGAAAGAAATAATTAACGAAATTGCTTGAACTATTCCCATATATCATTTTTTTTTCTCTGTACTTTCGTTTTTAAAGCACGAAATGATTCATAGATTATTTTTTGCTGAAAGTGACAAATCGTACATACCTTTAGTTGTTGGTTTGTTTTTTTCAGAAAAGCAATTTCTTCTCCGTGTTTTTTTTCCTCTGCTAAACGTAATTCAGCAGCTCTCCTGTCCGCTTGTTCCGCTCTCTGTCGCAAGTCAGTTAATTGTCTCTCCAAGTCTGCTCTCTCATCCTTCAGCTCATCAACGTCCCTCTGAAGATCGGACTTACCTTGTTCCGATTGTAGTGCTTTGCGCATTCCGAATGCTACACTGCTGCAGTAGAGTGCCTGGTATGCTTCAATGGTCATTCGCATTTCATCGCGCACTCTCAACAACATGAGGCCCCGCTCGGCGCAGTTGATTGTCACCTGCCTGATGATTTCATCAAAACACTGAGTATACAGCTCCCGCCTTATAGGACAAATACCAGTTTCTCTTGCCTAGAAAACACATATTTCAAACTTTACTTTCGATCCACCGTAAAGGTTTATTTTTACTCAACAATATAAAACTAAATACATAATTCGGCGTTCTTATAAATGTGATAATATGGAAAGGCTAAAAATTGGAACCACGTAAATCCAGCCGATGTATTATCGCGAGGTATGCCGCCGCGCCGATTCAAATGATGGCCTGTAAACTATGGTGGCGCAAGAACAACCAAAACTGATGCATGGGTAGAAGAGAATGTGATACAAAATATTGATCCACGATATTAGAAACACGCAAAACTTCGGTTATTTGGAATTTACACACATAAGAAGATTTTGAAATATTCGAGAAATACTGTAAAGAAATTAGTGCGAATTACAGCCTACTGTCATAGATTCATAAATAATATACGAGCCCGCATTAAAAATCAAAGAGTTCTTACCAATTCCTTAACTGTGAACGAGTCAGTAAGGCAAGGTTTTGTTTGGTAAAACACATTCAGGCAGAAGCTTTTAATAAAGAGCTGCGCCAGCTGTACAATCATACCGCTGTTTTAAAACGACGAGGAAAGGTGGCCAATATATATTCGGACAATGGAACAAATTTCATAGGAGCAGATAGGGAATTATAGCAGTTATACCAATGATTTGTATCCAATGAGAGCAACAAAATCATATCAGCCTTAGCAGAAGACAATGTACAGCTGGGTTACCGGTCGCAGAGTAGAAGTTCATTCCGGAACAGATGCAGTAGTTCGTGCTGTCACTATAAAAAACCGTGTACCACTATAAAAACGGGTTGTAACAAGCTATGTGTGCTTCCCATAGATGCTGAGAGTCAATGAAGGGCATTGTGCAACATGTTTTTAATATGAGGACAGTAAAAAATAACAAGAAAGCTATTATTATTATTTTGACTTTTGGTGAGTCGTCAAAAAATTAATATACTAAGTGACATAGAAAAAAGAACACCCTGTAATAATGAATATTTTGTAATATTCATTTGGGAATATGGTTGTTTATGATAAGATAAAAAAACGATCAGTTTTTAAGCTATATTACTCTAGCGGTTTTTGTGTTAACT
>JAFFZR010019105.1:0-13794 GCA_018397195.1 Lethrus apterus | reverse complement strand
TCTATCCCACAGAGGTTTTTAACGACACGCACGTCAACACACGTCAATTCTTCCATAAGAACAATACGTTGGAGAGAGAGGGCGATAGTGAAATTAAAAAGGATGTTTACAAAAACATATGAAACGCACCACGAGATAGAGAGAAACAAATGCATAGGAAGTCCCCATTATCACTCTACTTCAGCAAAAAAATAGATAGATGGTGCACTAACACATAGTACTAGAGCCGCTGGACAAGTATTGGACGAAATATTTTATGATCGGTGGATAGGAAATAAAGGACCTTGTATGTTTCCACCGCGATCACCCGATATAACGCCCCTAGCTTACTTTGTTTGGTGGTATGTTTAACATAAATTATACAGTACACCTGCTATCACCAAAGAAGATATACTGGGCAGAGTGCGAGGCGCTTTCAATAATCTAGACTTCTAGACGGTGTAATGGTTATAGGAAAGTGTTTAAATACAGGTGGTGCTGTGTTTGAAAATTTAATTTAAGATTATTAAAAATTATTATTAAGACTATTTTTTGTTGATATTGTTTTATTTTCATTAAACAATTACTTGTTTTGTTTCTATTTATTTACATGAATTTCCGTAGCTGTAATATATTATGGAAAATTTTAACGGCATTAAAACATTTTCCAAAATAACTCTGAAACTAATACGTTTAGTTATAGGGAAGTAATACATACTGCCCCTAATTTCGAAGGAGCAATGCAATAAAACTGAAAAAAATGTAGGTTGCCATTTAAAAATAACAAGATATTGATATTTTCTAAATGAAAAGTTTGACATTGTTTTCTGAACAGCCTGTATTATTTCATGAAGTTTATAATAATGCATTTGATGCAGTATACTTTCCAAAATAATTACCTAAAATTTTAAAACTGGGCATGTATTCATTTTCTGGGAATGTTGTTATGAGTAATAGCCTGCAGCTGTCAATTTTTTTCAAAAATTTAAATATTTCTTGAAGGGCTAATTTTAGAGGCGAAGTTTATTAGACAAACTAGCCTTAAAATTACCTCGCAAATGCGAATCAATATTACTAATGGGGTATTCCATTTAAAATAAAGAAGTTGATATCAATTTCCGGTATAACCGTAAAAAGCCAAAATTCGAAACTATTTTAAATCGAAAATATTTGCGAATTTTCAAAACTTAACTTTTATTAGTTTTCTATATTCTTCTAAGGAAATCTCGTCGTGACATATCCGGTAGATAATATCAAAAAAAAAATTAATAATTAAAATTGTTTGCATTCAGTCTACTAGTAGATATAATGGACGTATTCGTAAGCAGACCGCTACTACATTTATCTTATCTTCAGTCTATATTTATCGAAAGATGAAAATAAAATAGGTCAATAGTAGATTAATAATTTTCGATTATTTGTGATGTTTATTTTTTATTTATGATTTTTTTTTGTATAAAGTCTCAGCTGATGAGTTCTAGTTAGTTCTTTTTTTGTTTAAAAACTAGCTCATTGTAAATGCGGGTGAAAAACTTAATACATACATTAAATAACAAATAAAAATAATAAAAAAACCTAAGGACAGTGCTGCAAATGAACCCAATTATAGTAAACTTATTGCGCCTTCCAACATATTTCATAATTGTTCTCATTGATTTGTTGTTTCTGTTCATTAATTAAAGTTTAGTTTTCTTGATTTATGTAATTACTGATTGTGAGCTGTTTGTCTACAGTTTTTTTCGTGACTATAAAAAGAGGTCGAGGAACAGCTTTATCGCTGACGAAAGCCTTCTAGAACTGCCATAATTGTTCAGTAGTTGACCGTGACGCAAAAATATTTGAATTGGATTTTCATTCCTTATTGGAAAATTAAATTTCATAAATATACGTGATGTGTTGGGATCGTAATAGAAAATTACAATGAAATATTGCATTTAGTTAAACCACCAAGGAGACAATTTTAGGACCTCACCGGCTCCTTTATAAAAGTGTTATATAATTCAACAATTGCAGTAGATACCTCACATTTTTTTGGGATTTAATTCCAGATTCGATAAATATCTCGTGCTCTATGGAAATCTTTCAAATATTAATTAATACATTTGATATATGATGCGAGCATGTATCAAGTGTGAATTTAATTCTCCCATTAGAAAGTTAAATATCCGAATTTCGGCCTTTGCGGACCGATTAGGAGCTAAATGTCATTTAAATTTGTTGGTAAGACAACATATATTGTTAGAGGGGAGTTTAAATACTTCTTTGGTTAAAACTCTATTTAAAGACGTTGATAATACCGGCCGTGAGGCATTTAAAACAGGTAATATACTCTTTGAAGAAATAGTCAGTTCTGAAATGTTATTGTATGACCAATATCCTTCGTCTATATTCTTTTTTGGTGCACTAAAGACTTGGCCCGTCCTGGATCTGCACGTGTTGCTGCATCACAACCACAATATCGGCATCACAGCAGCGAAGTTATGAAGTTGGCAAGAAATTTTATGCACGTGTATTAAATCGTAATAAACTAAAGTCATTTCGAGTGAAAACAAAATCAGCGACAACTTAATTTCATACAAAAAATAGTAATACTTGGAGTTAAGTTATTTGTAATCTAACTGAATAACATCACAGTAATAAAATGTTTGCATGCAACTTGTTATGTAACTATTAAGTAGGGTCATGTGTTCACAATCGATTTAAAAAGCACTTTGCACCTTTAGTTTAGTGCTCCCGTTGTTGTTGTTGTTGTGCTTTCTTTTTAATGGCTTCGGGCAGTAATCATATCAGCCAGTCTCTCAATTTTTTAATTAGCTCTTTTAGCTTTAGTGTAATATGTGTGTTTTTGTTTGTTTTTGTGCCAGAGTAAGAGCTTGTTACTCTAGAAGTTCGCCCATTCCTCTAGAGCACCGTTAATTGTACGCCAACGGTGAATGCTGCCGGCACCTCCAGACTCGCTTTTTATTACAGGTACATACTTGTAACATAATCATACACGTGCGCTACACATTTATAGAAACTATTGACTATTTAGAAGTCTAAAATCGAAGGGATACTCGCAAAAATAAAGTTATACCCTTATGGTCTTAATTGAATTTGTGATATACATTAGTATTTTTGCTTAAGTTATTTTTTTATGTTTTAAAATTATAATTTTATTTATGTTAGTGTATATCCCTATGGTATAGGTTACGTAATATACATAGTGAGTCATAACGTACGGAGGAGATTGAAAGGGTAGTAATATAAGATCAAAATAAACATTTTTTCTTATTAAACTTTTGACCAAAGATCAATAACAAGAAAGTTGCATCAGTTTAAATTTTTTAAAAATTAACGCCCACTTTTTGAATACCACTGACATTAATGAAGAATCAGTGTTTTTTTTTTTTTTTAATTTAAACATTTTAAAAACAATTAAGTAGCTGCTACTTTTAGGTTTTTAAATTTTTATAATTATTTTAATTTTACATTGTTTACATAACAATCAGGTATCTTCAATTTAAATTTAAAATATCAGTTACTAGCATAGTTTGTACAGAATGTTCATTAATCGATTTAAGTTTAACTTGCTGTAACTTTCTGGTTATTGTGTTTTGCTCAAACGTTTATTAAGAAAACATATTTATTTTGGTCTTCTCTTACTACCCTTTTAGTCTCCTCCGTGCGTTATGACTCACCATGTATACATCGAATACAATTTAATAGTCGCTTGGCCTGTTTAGGAAAACTGTATTGACACCGTATTTTAACAAGCGTGGTGTAAATATGATACACTTTTAGCTAATTAATGGATCAAAACGTCTACTATAGATATTAAGATGGAGATGGAAAGTATTGATATTTCTCAACTTGCGTTACCGCTTATTGCTCATAAAGCAGTGTGGGTTTATCACAGAAAATACTAATTTACTAACCACGACCAAGTAAGATTTTTTTATATTGTTTACTACTTCAGAATAATCGTCTAAATTTTAATTAAAACGCAAATGACCTTCAAGTTGCGCTAAGAAATATTCAACCGATTGATCCCAAAAATTTAATGTCTTTTCTACAAGGAATTAAGTAAAATATACAGTGTCCTCAGATCGAGTTTACAAGAGAAAAAAAAATATTTTTGATTTTAGGAAAAAATCTCAAAGGAAAAAGAAATTTTGCTTGATTTGAAACCCCCATTTATCATATCAAAACTTCAATACGACTTCTCTGTACTCTTAAAGAAAAATTTGTCCATTTTTTGACATTGAATAATTTTTAATTTTTTAAATTTGATTTCATAGTAGTTGTTGCCTAGCGGCACACAATTTAATGTCAGAAATATCGTAATCGTAAATAAGTATAAAATCTTGACTTTAGAATGACATTAATACAGTACGGTTGACGAAAGTTACCGTAACGTAATTATAAAATTTAATCAAAAATTTGAAAACGTTTGTGTCTCGCGCATGGGTGCACAAAAGCTTGTGAAAAAGTTTTTAGAAACAGGCTCAGTGAAGACTCTGCAGAAAAAGAAAAGACCTAATGACGAAAAATTCCTTTAAGAAGGAGGGACCTGCAGACAGGAATCAGAAAGTTTTACAAACAAACAGTTCTAAAGAGCTATAAGTTTCATGCTTATAATCTTATAGACCACGCTTTGGAGCCAGGAGATGATGCAAAACGACTTAATTTTTGTCTATGAATGGGTGGCGGAATTATGACGAATCGAAATTTTCGTCGTTACATCATGTTTTCCGACGAGTCAACGTTTTCGACTATTTTGGATTTATTATGAATTTTTATGTAAAATCAAAAACTTGGTTCATTCAATATTTTGTTTTTATTTCTGTCATTTCAATTAATTGTCAACAGGTAACACCTGCTATCTAAACAGATTTAACAAATTAAAATTATAAAAAATTCCTAAAAAAATTATTTTAAGAGTACACACTAGTCGCATTGAGGTTTTGATAACATAAATAGGGGTTTCAAATCAAGCAAAAATTCTTTTTCCTTTGACATTTTTTCGTAAAATCAAAAATAATTTTTTTCCTCTTGTAAACTCGATCCGGGGACATACTGTATATGTATAAGAGTTGATGTTTCTCTGTATTACTTTTCGCCGGTACAATTTGTTCTTCTTTGGTTTTTTTGAGGCGAGTATATGAAGTTTAAAAGAAAATTAAAGGCATGTTCTGTCTGCCTAAAACCTTTATTCATAAAATAGTTTCGTTTTTTTTTAGAAATTTTTATAATACGTTTCGCCGATTTGTATATGTATAAGCTTTCTTGTATACTTAAATAAGTTTGTCGTATTTAAGTTTGTTTGGGAAGTTCGTCCCTAATATTTTGCTAATTATGTTGGCTAGAGGTTTAAACATTTGCGGAATTCATACAATCCTCACCATTTGCATGGAAGCAAACTTTACATCTTCATATATATATCTTGCTCATAAGTTTCTAACCATCGACGAAGCTATTTAATTTAATTTTATTGTATTTATTTATTTCTTAATTTTGCGTAACTATAATCGTAAAAGTGATAATTATTTTTTAATAACAATAAAAAAAAACATATAATCATATGAAAACTGAAAACAGTCAATCAAAGGAACATTTACAAAAATAAAATTGGAAATGTTTCATAGTGCAATTGAAAGTAATAAGACGACATATTTTAATTCCCGTGTCCCTTTTCCTCCATTACCCATAATTTTATCACTTACAACCTATCCCATTCTTCATTCATACATTTTCTCGTGTTCTTCACATATTTCTTCCCCGTTTCTCTCATCCTTTTATTCAGCTTTCCTACCTATCTTCTCCCATTCCATAGAAGCCACTTCTTTCATTGTCTATTCATCTAATGCTTTTTGTTTCTCTTGATTTTCACATCTAAACCTCATTATTATTTCATCTTGTTTCCTCGTTCTTTTTCCTTGTGAATATCTAACCTTTTTCCCATAAACTCATTTGTCCTTGTATCGTGTAATATTACACTCGCCTCATTTTTGCTCTCAGCCTCCACATCTTCATTATTTAACATTCTACGTTCCATTCCCGGTCTTACCTTAATTCATATGCTAAACATCTTCTGTTGTAACTTTCTTCTTTTACAATTCGGTACATAATATTTTTTTCCTCTTCTCTAGTTTCTGTACGACCATCCACGCCAATTCCACTCCTCGCATGTCTTTTACTTTCAACTAATTCCTTTGACTTTTACTCGCCTTGGCATATGAAAAATGGCATATAATATATTTTTGGGGTAAGCCTGTTGCTTTTCTAAAATTAATAATAATCGAAATAATTTAAATAATGTTGTGAAAAACTGGATGATGAAAGCCTAAAAATGGAAGATAAATTAAGAATAAAATTGTTTGTGCATCAAAACTGTTCATTCTAGTAATCAGCGTTAACGTAAGTAATTAACAATAATCACGAATCCAATAAATCAGATAAAATCGTTGCGATCGCAATTAATATCCTGCGTAATTTAATCAACATTTCGTGCTATTATTAATCAATTTGACCAGTTTAAAATATGGCAGGTAAAAGCGTCACAATTTCACAATTTTGCCGTATAAATACCGAAGTACGCAAGCTGTTGTCTGCCAATTTAATATATTAATTTTTCGTGCCCCGATATAGTGACGTTAGGATTACGGTCACGTGCACGGCATCCAACATACAATCGAGTTTTATAACTTTTTGGCTAACCGTTTGTGCAGTTTACACGGACTAACTTTTCACATTTCCCTGATTGCCGCCGTCGTACTCGGTAATGCATTCTCTCTAAAACACCCCACCTCCCGTGCGCTCACAGATAGAATTCAAGGATTATGCTTATCCGACGATTTTACATTCCGAATGGACGCATCCAGTAGAATGAACTCCTGATTATTTAGACAACTCGATAACGTCACACTGCGACAATTAGTTTATAAAGCGGGCGAAAATGTTCAAAACGACTTAATTAAATTACTTTTTTAACACGATGTTTTAATTATGATGAGAAAAATAATTAGTGCAAAATTTATTGAAATAACTTCTCATGCAGATTTTAAATTCTTCTCTTAAGTCGCTTGTGACATCAATTAATAATTTTTGTTGTTCCAATTTTAATGGTTATATACAGCGTGTCCCATTAGTGCGATATTCTTCGATATCTCCGTTGTTATGGAAGATACAAAAAATATGTTATGACAAAAGTTTTTTGAATTAACGGTCTCCACCACCCAAAATTATTTTCAGTTATACGGAGTGTTTCGTTTGTGCGCAACCTCGATGATCTTTAATATTTTAAATGGAACACCCTATATATTATTACATTTTTAAATTCACTGGGTAATTCTAATATAAGTTTGTTAAGATAATATTTGTCTATGTCTATTCGTTTTTAAGATATTTTGCATTTATTCAAAAATTTTAACAGCCGACGGTCTTCGGCAAAACGCCTGTAGTTCAATAACGAAATACAGCAAGATCATGAAATTTTATGCAACACTAGAGGGATCTTTAGTGATAATAGTAAAAGCATTAAAAATTTGATATGTAACACAACATACTTAATAAATATTCTTCTTTTTGAAACAATTGAAATGCGGAAAGCTTAATTTTTTTAAATGGAAGTGCTATATTTTTATGCATTAGTCGAAAGCAAAATTTAATTGTCTATTAATTTGAATAAGCAACATATTGCGATGTTACTGTATAATGTATATATATATATATATAAAGTTAATTATAAATTAAAAATTATAATAATTATCAATAAAATCAATAGAAATGAAAATCTCTTTCGTCATGGCAAATGACAGTAGTATTCGTTGCCGTGAATGTATGTAAATTTCGTCCAACCATGACGTTTAGGTATAGATGGAAGCAGTGGTGTTGTCGAGCCGGAACGTCGTTCCGGTACTTCCTTTTTGGACAGGAACGCGTTCCGGAACTAAAGATGATTTCTGATAACGAGAATTGGCTGACGTATTGAAAAAAAAAAATTAAAAAGAATTGCTGATTTTTTTTTTTCTAATTTTTGACGAATTTTTATATGTATTATTATAAACAAGGGTTTGAACCGAACCCGAACCGGAACAAAAACCGGAACGAACCGGCTTGTTTTTCCTAACCGTGAACCGGAGTCCGGAACGCGTTCCGGTAAAAAAAAAATTAGCACAACACCACTGGATGGAAGGCATCAGTATCACATCACCCGGGTTAGCACGATGGAGGAAGGATAAGTTCCGAGAGCTGTTCGGAGATTCATCTTCGGACGAAGAGGACCTTCCAAGTCGTCCGGCGACTCCAGGACATAGACTGGCAGCATTTGAAACGGAAGGCACAAGGTCACATTTTGTGCTCCATACCACTTGCAAAGGTCTCTAACGTGATCTCCGAGAAGAACCAACAGGTGAAACCCATGACTGGCTCGGTTCGATGTAAAATTCAGCTAGACAGGGTCACTAGTCATTTTCCGGTGCCGGCGGTGGAGGATCCAGATGCCATGCCATGTCCACAGGAAGAAAATTCCATGCGATATGGCAGTTTTCCCATAACAACCAGGGTCACTGCCCGGACTTTAGACATGGATGCCGGGAAATCTGCAGCCATGGATTCCAATGAAGACCGGCAAACTGGCGCGTGTAACGTTGTCCTGGTGAATGGAAACTCCAGGAAACCAGGCAAGGACAACGGTTCACGACGTAAGAGGGTTTGGCTTCCAGATGGGTCATTTGTTCGTTTGCGTGTAGATTTTCTTCAGTCGGTGAATCTGTTGGACACAGAAGAAGAGTGAAAAAGACATTTTTTTTGTTTATTATTAATACTTACAGTTATGAGGTTAAGGTTTAGTTATATTGGTGATTCCAAATTCGAGTTGTGACATAAAGTTATAATTTTTTATATGGAACTCATCATTGGCTTTGGATTAAATAAAAAGATAATTTTCTTTCATTTTCAAGAATATATAGCATGTATGGCCAATTTTTAATTTTCATATAGGTTTTTCAAAAATTCATACTTTTCAAGGTCATATTTATATTGAATATTCAAATTGACGTCCGTCATTCGCAACACACAATTGACATCGCTTTAAAACACTGCGAACTGACGTTGTTACAGAATTAACACACTATATAAAATTTTCTCTTAGTTCGTTCATATTATTATTAGTATTTTTAAATGGAGTTACATTATAGGATTGCTGGTATAGTGGCTTAGTGAGTAGACTAGTAACTAACCTCAAGGTCCAGGTTTCAAGTCTTACAACTCGGACATCGTAAACTTATATTACAGCTATAAATTTTCAACGTTTCTTACTTTGAATTGGCGTTCCAACCGACTATTCTGATTAGGTTTTCTACGTTTCCATAATCGTTGCAACGAATGCTGGAATAGGCTTTAATATCTGTAAGACGGTCGTGGTCGTAACCAAACCCATCGCTCTCAGTCCAGAGCTTTGGACAAGTGGCGAGAGGGAAGAAAAGGAAAAACTGTCTTTAATGTGTCCCCAAAGAAAAAAATCGATTGGCGTTTATGTTTGACTTGCAGCTTCATAATTATTATTACTCTGAATGAAACATTGTAATATATCAAACTTTATTCGCCTACTACGCGAAAATGCACATCTAACATTGAAAAATATGAATTTTTGAAAAATCTGTATGAAAATTAATAATTGACCATACATGTTATATACTGTTGAAAAGGGAATAGAATTATATTTTTGTTAAGACACAGCTAACTATGAGTTCCGTATAAAAAATTAAAACTTTATGTCACAAGTCGAATTTGGTAAACTTTTTCAAAAAGCTAACACCGCCACTATATTCTTATCAAAAAAGTGCCTCACGAACGTGGAATTATTTGGCTTCATTTTTCCAAATAAGCAAGATATAGCCATAAAACGAAAACTGAAAAAATCGAATTTTTGCGCATAACTCGAAAACAAAAGACGATATCCAACTTTGGTTTTCACCATTGAATTTTTCTCCAAAAAAGCGATCGAGGATGGGAGGGTAATTTTTTTGTATCTCTTATGGTTATCGAAATTCCCTATGAGTACATCGAAATTTGCCCGCCCTGTACACACAATTGTTCTGTTAGTATACATTTTTCTCTATGCGAGCAATTAACTATGTATAAAAACTATTTATTTTGACAACTGGACGAATATATACATAATATACCTACATGTCGTTACAACATATGCATTGTACTTTTACAACGGGTTCTTTTGTTTTCTCAAAGTCAAGTTGTAGGTTCGCTGTCTGGAATATGCCATGTGTTAGTTCTTTTAAATTTAAACGTCAACTACCCTCCCAAGAGGTAACGATTACTTTATTGTGAATCGGCCGTCTTTTTGTTAAAAGATTAGATTTGCAATTGTCAAGTCAACCAAATAACAAAAAAAATGTAAATATCATTTTTTAAATTTTATTCGTATCTTGCGATGTCTGCCTTCTTTTTTTAATCTACTGATATCTGCAAAAGCTGGTTACCAACGTAAATTAATAAATATAATAACTGTTATTCATCCACATATTTATGTTTCGCATCTTCTGATTCAATCTCCTATTTTGTACTATAAATATCGTCTAAAGTAAGTCTTACTTTTTTAAAGATCAACTGAATTTTCAATAAATTTTAAGCCAACAGTTTCGTATCAATAATAAATATATCATACAGAGTGCTAACGAAACATTTTCAACATTTAATCCGTTAAAATGTAAATACCTATTTCTTAGATAATAAATTTTTAAAACGCTATTATGCAAAAACTAGTGGTTCGAATTTCAAAAATAAAAAACCGTTGTAACAACAAAATTATAGTCTTCAAAAAAACGTTAACCCTCCATTCCCACTTAAGGGTTGATGTAACCCGATTGAAAATAGCTGAATCAAGTGTCCCCTTTAGAACAAAAATTTACGTGTTATAACATTTTTTTTTAAATTTAAGAAGTCGTAAAAACAAGCTGGACTCTTTTCGCTGGCCCATCCTGTATAGAGTAAATGCACTACGGACCTAAAGTTTTGCCGATATATTTCTTTTTTCTTACAGATAATATACATTCGTCATAAATTTGTCAAAGGTATAAATATTCAGGTCCACCTTAATCCTAAATTGTTCGGAAGTCTTCCCTTTTTCTGTTTCAAACATACATAGGTCGACAATTTTGGCGACAATTTCATTTTATTCACCTTCATGTTCCGAATCTTGAGAGCTACTTTCGCTAAAATAAAAAAAATCAATAAAATCTAATTCCTTTTAATCAGTTAAAGTTCTTTTTGTTTCTGTTGTAGCAGTGTTCACATTGCTAAAACAAAAAACTCATTTTTTAACGATTAATATTTTACTTTTAGTCTAATTAAAGGTGAATTACAAGAATTTCGCAATATCTAAATAAGTTACTGAACTAAACAGCTACTTACATGTTTATAATACAAGAATATACACTGTTTTATTTATTTTATAAATTTCTATTTATAAATTAGAACTGCCCTATAAACAAAACATATACACGTTAATGCATTGGAAAATCTAATCTATTGTATGAATAAATTTACTTATTTACAGTATACAACATGTTCAAAGTTATCGGCGCACTATTGCTATCTTCGTTATTTTTGGAGCTACAGAGTCGGTTAAATTAGCAAAGATGCAGTGATTTTACCGCTGATTGTAATGGTCCACACAAAAAAAAATACAATTGCGAATCACAGTTCAGGGCCAACTCAGATAATTAGATTTTTTTTTAATGGAACAACCTGTATATTTATGTAGCAGTCGGTAGAAAATGAAATTTTGCACAAAATCTTCTTATACTATTATATCCCAGAAATGGAAAACAAAAGAACTACGACGATATTAATACAGTTCACCGCACATGGGATAACTTCGTTAGTAGAGATGCTACGGTGTTGCCATACGTCAATGAGTATTTTCTTTCTGTTGATTACAATGGTATACTCAAAAGAACAATTGCGAGTCGCATTTTCGAACTACTTGCTTTGATACGCATTTACTTATTTTATATTAAAATTTGTCCTAAGTTTTTCACCTTTCATCTTAAGGTTGTACTATTACAAGTATTTTATGTAAAATTTAACTTTTTATCAATTAATATACATATACAGGATGTCTCATACATTTTTTGTTAGTTCGAAAATGCGACTCACAATTGTTTTTTTTTTGAGTATGCCATAGTAATCAGTAGAAACTACACATTTTTGATTTATTGACCAACACCGTAGCTTCTCTAATAACGAAGTTATCACATGTGCGGTGACCTGTATTAATATCGTCGTAGCTTTTTTTCATTCCTGTGTATAGTAGTAAAAAGATTTTGTGCAAAATTTTATTTCCTACCGGCTGATATATAAATATACAGGTGTTCCATTTAAAAACATCTAATTATCTGAGTTGGCTCTGAAATGTGATGCGCAATTGTTTTTTTTTATGTGAACCATTACAATCAGGGGAATAATCATTGCATATTTGGTAATTTAACCGACTCTGTAGCTCCAAAAATAACGAACATAGCAATAGTGCGTCGATAACTTTGAACATCTTGTACAATTATTGGCAGAGTAAATGTCGTACCAATAAAACCGAAACGCACGTCGAAAATAACGACAAATGCCTTCTTCGCATCATGCTGACCGTATTTGAGAAGCAGGTACGTGACCCGTTGCATTCGATAATATTTTACGGTATATATTACTACAGCACAGAGATGAGAGCAAAATTTATTGTTGAAAACATTTGAAATGTGTCATTCATGTATAAATTTGACATTGGAATTTGTAAGTTGAAAACAAATTAGGTATAGGAAAACTTACGATATAAACACAAAATACTATAAATGATAATAATAATGAAATGAAATATATTTGTGCGGGATATAATTAAAACAGACATGATCAATTAAACATTTAATAATAATTTTAAAAAATTTAATAATAAAGCTTTAAAAAATGAAATTATGAAAAAAAACCGTAATACAACAATGTTTACATAAAAAATATAATAATAAACTTAAAACAATGAAAGTATGAAAAAAAAATAAACTGTAATACAACAATATTTACTAAAATATATATATAATAGTAAACTATAAAAAATTAAGATATGAAAAAAAAANCAGAGTAAATGTCGTACCAATAAAACCGAAACGCACGTCGAAAATAACGACAAATGTCTTCCTCGCATCATGCTGACCGTATTTGAGAAGCAGGTACGTGACCCGTTGCATTCGATAATATTTTACGGTATATATTACTACAGCACAGAGATGAGAGCAAAATTTATTGTTGAAAACATTTGAAATGTGTCATTCATGTATAAATTTGACATTGGAATTTGTAAGTTGAAAACAAATTAGGTATAGGAAAACTTACGATATAAACACAAAATACTATAAATGATAATAATAATGAAATCAAATATATTTGTGCGTGATATAATTAAAACAGACATGATCAATTAAACATTTAATAATAATTTAAAAAAATTTAATATTAAAGCTTTAAAAAATAAAATTATGAAAAAAAAAGAACCGTAATACAACAATGTTTACATAAAAAATATAATAATAAACTTAAAACAATGAAAGTATGAAAAAAAAATAAACTGTAATACAACAATATTTACTAATATATATATATAATAGTAAACTATAAAAAATTAAGATATGAAAAAAAAAATAAACTGTAATACAATAATAATATTTACATAAATAGAAATTATAATAATAAACTTTTAAAATTGAAAGTATGAAAAAAATTTAATTCAACAATATTTACACAAAAAAAATATATAATGCATAAAATAAA
>JAFFZR010019104.1:0-13649 GCA_018397195.1 Lethrus apterus | reverse complement strand
GAACAAAATAGGGAAAGTTTATACTACAGAGCCCATACTAAAATTGAGCGTTCTAACACAGGTTTTATGATACTGAATTACCTATAACTCCAAAAGAATTAACTTTAGCTATAGGGAATGTTATACGCGATCGAAAAAGAACTTAAAACTTGATCAAATGGGATAAAAATATACAGTGTGTTCCATTTGAAAAAAACGAGTTTTAGCCTTTTAAAGATGCTACAATTCATTATCAATTTTGAAACAGCCTGTATAATATAACGAGGATATTTGGTATTGACTGTTTAACTTGAAGCATTGTTACCATTATGCCAACGAATCGTTACAAAATCGTGGTTAATAAAAACATTATTAATTTTTAAAGAGAACTTCCTAAATTAATTTTTTTTAACTAAAAGTTGAATATCTCGAAAACCGCTCAATTTTAGTATGGGGTCTGTAGTATAAACTTTCCCTATTTTGTTCCGGAGAATCGGAAAATGAGACGATATACAGGTGTTCCATTTAAAATAACAAAGTTGTATAACGTACAGGCAAAACTAAACAACCTGTATATTTCACAATAATTTTAGGGTGTAGAGTACGTGACTCCAAACAACTTTTACTTGAAACATTTTTTAATAAAGTGAATAGGTAAGACGTAATAGACCGACCCCAGATAGTTGGCACACCCGGTATAATAATAGTTATTAATAAATAATTATTATAATAATAGTTATTAATAAATAATTATTTTTAAAATTTATGTTGCAAGTCAAGTCACAATATAAATGTGTTATTTTACTCCCAAGTAATCTATAAATAAAAATTACATTGAAACACCCGTTTTACTTGGAAATCTGCTCGGAATTTCAAATTCAATATCCGAAATTGTTAGGTGGTAAACAAGTAATATTACGTTGGGAGTAAAAAAGTTCAGTTTCCAAACAATAGCTTCGTTTTCCAACATCCTGAATCAATCACGACAATTCCCACCACCATTTTTCTCTTCTTATTATTTCCCCGGTGACAATGTCGCCAGATTCCGCTTTTTCCAGCTGTCACGGGACCGTTGCTGCTCGTGATGGATTGACGATCATTCCAACGACGGCACAGAATTTTTCATAAAAATGCCTCCTCTCGAAGAGTAAATGAATCGAGAGATTTACAAATACGTTAAAAAATCCACTCTGAAAGGCGTTTGTCTCAAATTTATTTGCAGTCGCGAGAGCCGCAATTTATCTCTGCATGTCAATAAAATTTATATCACGGAATTATTTTCAGTGTAATTCGATTCAATAAACAAAAAGTTTAAATGCAACACTACAACATTTTATTTTCAAGTGGATTAATAACGTTAGAACGTATTGTAAAAAAGGGTTTCGTGCAAACATTATAAACAAATTTTTGACTCATACTTAATAATTTATTTATTTTTTTCAATTCAGGAAATTATATACGTTTTTGAAAAGTATAGTAAATTAGTTGAAAGTTTAATGAATTAATTAGAATTTTCAAAAACGGACAAAATATAAGGCCAGTTAGGAGCAAGTTATAGTAAATAGCAAATTGTTAAGAATGCTAAATGAATGAAGAAATTAACGATTGAATGAAAGCGTCGGAAAATTAATAAAAACTTGGACTTAATATACATATAACACATGTAGGAAATATTTTGTCTTATTAACAAATACTTATCTACAATCTTTAAGGAAAAGTTAAGTAGAAATCGACTAGCCCCTCAGTACTAAATGTCAAGAAAGCTACATTCACGCTTATTTGTAAACTCATATAAACGATGCTCATAATTACATATTTATAAGATTTATAAGACGTTAAATGTATTGAAAGGATGTATTTTATACTTGTTTGTCATGAAATGAGAAATTTGAACGAGTTTATTATTATTCCATACGAAGCCTTTAAACTAAGTTTACTGAAACCCGCATGAGATACAAAGGATCAGTTCGTCACGCTTATTTATGTTTATTATTTTACAGAGCCACACTTTCTTAATTGAATTTTAGATACTGAATTGCAACTAAAAACAATTCCCTTTCCTACATGTCTCTTTCTGTAACTGTTAATTTCCGTTGTGCATTTTCTGTCTTGATCATTCTGTCCACTGAAGTTTCAACCGCCGGAAGACAAGTCGCATTCAAGATGCCTCAGTCTTGCAACTTCTCTTATCTGCTATAATACTAGATTGTTTATATTGTTCTGTTTAATTACGCCATCCTTCCGTTCAGTTTCTGTTCCGAAATAGTTATTTTAGTTACGAAACTCAAGAAAATTTATGACCACTATTTTTATTTACAACCATTGTTACATTAATCAATATTACATTTCATTGTATATACTATTCAAACAATTTTATTCGCGACGAAGATTTCCGTAAAACGACTTGTGAAAGATTGCATAAAAGATTTCGTGATTTCGAGTTGGAAGTCAAATTAATTTCATTAAATATTTTCAGCCACGAAAATATTTTGGTTCGGGATTTCTAAAGAAATATTATGAGAAATTACATTCCCTCCAAGCATAATATTTTCTCCTTGTTGTTTATTTTAACGCTAGAGAGCCGGCCTAGCGTTAAAATTGTGGATATTGAGACGAAAATCTTTCATAATTGAAAGAACCGACTGCGACTCTTCGAAATATACTTTCATATTTCCAAAGTCAATGTTTAGATTCGCCTTAAGGACGCTTGTGCAAATAAATTACGTTTCGAAAATTATATTTACTACGTAATGGTATTTATTTTTCGTTTCATTACGCATTTTAAAAAAATCGCATAATGCGATTTAAATATAGATTCGCCCTTTGTTTTTATACGTAATTCTATTACTTCGATAAAATTTTCCTAAAAGGTATTGTTTTCGTTCGCTTATATTCATAAATACATTTTGGTTGTTGCTTTTAATATAATTTTTAACAATTTATACATATATTCGGAAACCATTTAGATTAATGTTTTCATATTTTATGTAAATATTTGTATCAATTTAAATTGTTATTTATCGGTTTGATAAATCATTAATTACGCGTTTCATATTTGACATATAACTACGAAAATATTAGCATGAATTTGTACGTACAATACAGAAACTTTTAATATCAAATCTTTGTTTAAATATATTAATGTGAACGTATTTTCAACTGTTCTTAATTAACACAATGAAAAGCACGGCCACCCTAACCACAGGGCTAAATGGGCTATGACCCAGGGGCGCCATTATAGGATATTTGAATTTTGTATTTTCTTTTGTACTCTTTTTTATACATCTTTTATACACTTTTTTTTATCTTTTGAATTTCAATTGCGGAGCGAACCCAACCATAAGTTATAAATTTTTAAAAACTGAAAAACTGACTTTTTGAATTTCAATAATTTGATAAGTTGAATTACGGAGCGGACCTAACCAACTATAAATTGTTAATACTGACTTTTTGAATTTCAATAATTTTAATTTATGGAGCGACAAAAGGTTGTATACTTTTTTCCATCCATCCTTACCCCTTTTTCGTAAAAAAATAATTCATTCATTATTTAGTGGTAATTATATTAACTTCCCCGCTTCCCCTACCGTATATTTTCTTATGAAGAGGAGCGCATTATTGTTCGTAGCCCACGGGCACCAAATATCTTATGATGGCCCTGATGAAAAGTAATTCTTTAATCTTTGCAAAATAAATCGTAGCCTAACCAGAAAGGCAAGCGATAGTACAGTAAGTTTATCATCTTCATGGACGGTCTTGTTCAATAGTAGATGAGTATAAGAAAGGGCTACTACAATGCAAGTGGTAATTTAGAAAACGTGATACAAAAGTAGTAGTAAATGTGTAAAGTAGAAGTTAAAATACCTGATTGGATGAAGGGAAAGAGTAGAAGAGAAGGAATTGCATGTTAGGTTCAAGTATGGGTGAGGTCTAAGATTTTGATAGAAAAATTTATATCTACTTTGGAATGATTTACATATTTTTGTTTAGTTTTCCAACTTGTTGGCTTGCTGCTAAACGTCAATAAGATTAAGTAATAATTTGATAGAGAATTATATAACATATACATAAGCCGCGTGCCAGGCATTTATCACGATACGAACCGATTCTTAGTTTCAATTCGACTAGATGATCTCATCATTTTTCCATACTCAGTCCTACACAGTCCTATTGATATTGTTGTGACAATCTGCATAATGTTTAAAATAATTTGATATAATAAGTTGTTTATTTATTGATTTATTTTATTTCATGTAACGGCCGGCTGAACAGGCAGAACCCAATTACAGAGTGTGGTCTATACCTAATTAAAAAAATCCTAATTTTCCAAATTGTTCGAAAATTTTTTTTATTTCGCTCTAACTTATTCAGTATTATTATTATGTTGATAAAATTTTATTAAAAATCATAAGAATTTAAGAAAAGGAAAACGACACAGTATCAAACATGCCAAGAACAAATGTCAGTAGGGTCAAGGTTCAAGTCTTAGTGGGGAACATCGTAAATATATATCACAGATTTAAGTTTAAACTGTTTTTGACTTTGAATTGACCTTCAAGAACTTTTAAATGTAGAAGATCAACAAACTAATACAGAACAAATACTGGGAAAAGACAATATACAAGTACATCTAAATGAAGAGACTGTAAAGGAAGTAAAAGAAGCAATGGAAAATTTGAAAATAAAAGGATAAACCGCAGGCCACGACAAAATTCTGGAAGGAAAGGGAAAGCATCTATGTTCAATAAAGCCTGGGATGAGGAAATTATCCTCAGAACCAAATGACCGGAAAACTGACGTAATACAACCTATAGAAAGGAGATCAAAGAGATTTTACGAATCATAGAGGTGTCACCCTACTCAACACAGCAATGATATTATATTAACGTATTGCTGTGTTATAATAATATAAATTTAATAATAATTTAATAAAAGGTTAATATTTAGTTGAATATTAGCATACAATATAGTTAAATATAATTTACCTAAGAAACTTTATAAAATATTATTATTAAGTTATGGTTCATGATTTTCTTAAATCAAAATAAGTAGAATAATTATGAATGATGGCAATTCGTTGAAGGAATGCACCCCGGAGTATTTTGGGTTGCAGATGATGTTGAAAATCTTAAATGCAATTTGTTCATCATTTCTGAAACCAAAAATACAAATAAGTTGATTTGGCTGCCTAATTGACCGGCTCGAGCGCTTAGTTTATGAGCTACTTCTAACAATTACTTCAATGTCCAGCTCCTAACCTAAGTTTTCACTTGAGTAGTTTGTGTTTACATTTTTGTTTATATAAGTCCGAACGCGACGTAAAAAATCATCAGCCTGATTGTGGCTCACCCCCTGAATAGATCAAAACCAGGAAGACCCTGTGCTGGTAGTGAGCATTGTCAATGTTTGAAAAATAATTTCAAGTGATAAGTTATCTTGTTGTGTGGTTACTAAACTTAAGGATAAAAGACAACGATAAGCAGGTGAGTCGTTTTAAAAATTGTATTGGACATTTATTTACACAAATCATAACGGATTGTAAATTTGAATTTTATCAAATATTTGGTAAATATTTATACAATTTAAGGTTATGTTCAAGTCTTAATGATTGTATAAGAATACAAGGTAGATTGTTACTTGTATTAATTAATTATAAACAATCTAAACATACCTGTATGATTGTGTACGTCCAAGCGATCCGTTGACATTTACCGACTGGGTTATTGTGGGTCAACGGTCGTTTGTAGTATTTCGACATTTTTCTAAAATAAATGCTGTGTAAATCAATTCACACATTGTGATCGTTGTTAATTTATAGCAATAATTATATTTGAATACTTACTTTTAGTTTTATTGATGCACAATTGACATTTTGTCAATCAATAGCATCGATTGTTATTCAAGGTCATTTGCGTAGAGATTTTAACTAGTCGGACACGATTGTTTCCGTTGCCAACTCAAATCATTAAAAAATTAAAACTAGAACTTATTTTGTTTTATATTGTTTATTAGAAATAGGAAGTCATTTTTGGATTGTAAATATTTGTACATTTGAATTGTATTAAAATTTAGTAAATACATTTATGGTTAAATAAACAGGTTAAGTTGTTTTTAAGAATTTATTGTCCATCCATATTTCCATCCTCATATAGGAGACCTTATTTTAATTTAATAGAGAATATTATGTATGCATGTAAAAAATTTAATTACTTAATTTAATTTAAATTTTTAAATTTTCAACACAAATATCGTAGCAGTATGTTAGACTACGTAAGGTAATGAAACCACAGTTGGAAGAACAGCAAAGTGGATTTAGAGAGGGAAGGTCAACATTAACAATAAAAAACTGAGAGAAATAAAAAAGGAAACAAACGAAACATCTAACACAAAGGGGAATAGGCCATAAATTGAGAAATGGAATATAACGCTTAATGGAGAATAACACATGTTATATAAGAACAAATAATTCAAAATCGGAAATATTTGTTAAAAGTGAAAGAAACACAAACACAACCACTAATCAAGTCCAGTTAGGATATAGAAATCACTATTCATATGTGCCTTTGCGTTCGACTAACAGTTGCATATTCCAACATTTGCTGCAACGATTAGGGAAATGTGGAAAACCAAATGTGATTAGCCGACAAAAGGTCAACTCAGAGTTAAAAACATTATAAACTTTATCTCTGAAATAAAATTCCATTATCTCACAAAATTTCTTATTGATTTAATGTTTAAAACCATTAAAGTTCTATTGACTGAAGCCAAAAATGTACACATTTTTGAAAAAATTATTCACTTCCTTCATCCCGTTTACTGTTATTTCTTGATATTTTCTTCCTCTTTCTTCATTTTCTTCATCGTCTTCCTTACCAGCGTACTAACCTCCCTTAATCACTTTCGTTCACCACCTCACCAACTTTCTTAGTGTACTAACCCTTACTTTGATACAACCTGTTTCTTCAAGAATCGCCCCACTCGTCTATTATGATACTACATGATATTACCTATTCATAATACTTAGTACATACCTCCCTTACAAAGACGAAGATTGGAAAACAGTGTGGTAGGGTAGTGGAACCAATATTGGACACTTTAAGTCCATAATATAATTAAATACAGGCTACGTTCGAGAATGCAAGTTTGCCAGTAATATGTATTATATGTAATTGGAGCCCAGATTGTCCTTTTTAGATTAAGACAATTCATAATGATCGTCAGATTCAAAAACATGTGATAATACATTTTTTGTTAACTGATGTTTTCACTCCAGTATTGGACACTTGAATTTTACATGGATCCTAATTTGGACAGTTGTGTATCTAGTAATGGACATGCTCAATCCATAAGCATTTAAACCTAGGTAGGCCAACCTACCTACCTAGATTATAAAAAAGTAGAATCACATCGACGAACATATGAATGGATATTATATTATTCATATTAATAGAGTACAAAAGACGTAAATTTGACAAGTGAAACAGTAATCGGCCGTTATAATTAGTCTTGTTTTTCTCCTTTCGCTCGTTTTCTGCTTTCCTTCAACTGTTCTTTCTCTAATTTTAGTTTTTATTTTTTTGTTGCTCACATAACCAATAATCAGAAGTAATAACTGAGCCAAGAAAACCAGTAAGCTGATGTACAACATGAAATAACTATTCACCAAACTCCAGAACCATCAACGTCAAGAACTAATTTTTTAGATGAAGCTACTACTGTTCGGTAAGAAGGCTGATAATACATAGCAGTAGCTTCATCTGAAAAATTAATTCTTGACGTTGATGGTTCTGGAATTCGATGAATAGTTCTTTCGTGTTGTACATCAGCTTGCTGGATTTCTTAATCTTTATTAACTTCCTGCACTTCTTGGCCTTCATTCAGTTCGTGATTTTCTTTGAGAGCCAGTTCCAATAACGGACATTCTCGATGTCTCATAACGGACGTCCTGTCCAATGCCGGATTCCTATATTATATAGACTTGCTACTTATATCAACAGAAAGCGTCTGACATTTCCATCCTAGTTTATAAAAAAAAACAACCTTTATTTGGCATCCACAACCTACTACATATCAATTATTAATTTCTTTGCGTACTTCCTGCCCTCTCAATCTTCTCTTTCCCTAGTTTATTATTTCCTAGTTTATTAATAAATATAATTAAAACATTTTACCCTTGAGTGGACACTTCTGTCCATTTAGGGTTCTCAGTCTAATTGTGTGATCGAGTGTTGGACATATATCCTAACATCCCTAAAATACGAAAGACAGTTTAAATCTATGAAAATGTACTTAAGTACATACCTTAACTAATGTTTCTAAAGCCTAAGCAAGTGAGTGTCTTTCTTAAGAAAATCACAACAGTTTGAATGAGTTTAGCTCCAAATTGACAAGTGATAATTTGAATGGTTCTTTTAGACAGTAGCGATATCTGTGTTAGCTAGTAGTCATGAAAGTACAAACTCTAGATTTGAAACTAAGATGTATTCTATTTGCACTTTGCAGAAATCCACAAAAATTCTTAATAATGTGAACTGAATTATTATGTGTCCATTACTGGTTACATGTCCAAGACTGGTTCCACTACCCTAGATAGTCTAATCCACCAATCCACCAATCCACGAAAATTACTTTATTTGTTCACATTTAGGACGAAATGACAATTATGTATTTTATGTAAAGATAAAACCTCAGTTTCTGCAGATTTAGATTTGTTTTAAAACCATGCCTTATTATTCGATTTGTATATCAGAGATTGTTCAATGCTTCTACAAAATTTTTGACCGTGCAAATAAAGATATGGAAGCATTTCAATATTAACTCTGATTTCAAAGTAATTTTACCATATTCATTTTTGTCATAAATATTTACTTCTTTGTTTCAAATCTATTGAATTGAATGCATTTTTTAAATTATAATCGACACTTAATATTGTATTTTTGTATTATATTGCAGAAATTACTCATTTCAATACGTGCACGTGTAATGAAACAAAGTAAACATGTATCAAAGCGTGTTGTTTCCAGATCGATAAATAATCCAGAAAAATGTTTGCCCAGTATGATGGAGTACAAAAGCTGCTGAAACGCTGAAAGGTCAACTAGTCGGTGATTCAGGGCTCCCCGAGCGTTGAAATAGAGAACCAAGTGGCGTGTATGCCCTCTCTTGACAACTCCTCCAATTAACATGATTGGACTGGCTAGTTCTTGAACAAATGTAGACTCTACCTCCGAGCAAACATTGATTGTGAGAAATGTACTGTGCTGCCACATCTTCAGCACTGACGTTAAAAAACCCTCTACGTAGTTTTAATTAGCGGAAGTTTACCGGTTTATTTATTTTCTTCGTGTTTCATCGACTAAAAGTTTCATACAGGATAGTATCGCCCATTCCGTATATAATGCGTTTTATAGTTCCACCATCTTCTTATATTGGATACGAAAGTTTTCATTTTATGCGCTCCTGTAACGTGTACTGCATGATCGTTAGTTATTATTTCATAACCCTTTTCAAGTAAATTCGATACACTATTTTAAACGACCGTTTCCACGACGTTATAAAAGTGTATATTTTCTATAAAATAGTTTCTATAAAATGAAGAAGTTGACGAGAGATTTTGTGATTCGGAAATTAATTAGATTAGTTATTTATTAAATAAATTTTACCAGTGAATATTTTTAATGCAATTTACGTTTCCTTTTGTCAGTATTTTTATCGTATTTTCTATGTTCGTTTTGCAAATATCTTAGTAATTTTAAGTAGAAATAAACAATGTGCTTAAAACAACTATAAATCTTTTTTTCGTACTTTATTTGTTAAAATCATTTCATAAGATTGGAAATGGAAACACACGGATTATTTTCAATACATAATTTTGCAGTTGCATATTGTAACTTAAAAATCGTCTTATATCTATTGGTAAAATTACTAATTCTGCGGCGTTGTTATATATTTATGACTATATTGCTCGATTGGATGGTTCCTCTATATATTTGAACGTTTTAAATTGTATAATATTTTTTTTCAAAAGCTTAAGTAATACAATGGAGAATAATATCGGTATTGACTCACGTTGGGATTATTTGATCAAGAGAGCGTGATTCCCTGAGGGTTGGAAGAGTTGAGGGCCGGGGAGAGTAAAACAGACCGATTTGATTGGTCTCAGATGAGAAGCGGCAAACACCGGACACATAGAGTTAATATTATAGCATTTGTTGAGCAAACAGTCTGTTTGGTCTTTGATTAAATCGTCTTTGATTATTGCGCGATCACGACTCCAGAAGGCTTTATCTGTTTTCATAATGAAATGACATATGCACAACGCGCGCAATATAAAATGCTGACATGCTAGTGAAAATTTAGTTCTGATGCGTACGCAAGCGGCGTTTTATAATTCACGGCAGTCATTTCCACACGCAGAACGAATCCGAGTAAATGCGGCGGAATTGGTAGTTACACTTTTACGGAGGCCATTCATACGAAATAATGTCATCGCTTCAGGAAGATATACTGGCGAATTTGCGAAGTAAAACACCCCTGCACGAAATAAAGCTGAATTTATATTAGAAATATTTTAAAGCCTTTGCGAAGATACGTCTTTCATAAAGATTATAAAGATTACTTTTCTGTTTTATGTTGGAAGTAATCAAAAAGTATTTTAAATAACTAACTATTATTAGTGTCAAAAAAAAAGATAAATAACCAACAAAATTAAATTTAAGTAGGTGACCTATACTCCTTAAAATTACTTAAATAATAAGGGAAATAGATTTATCATCAACAAACTAAACATGCCCAAACCAATCGCGACAATTTCAGGTCATAATAACCATGTATATTAAATATATGTATTTATGCCTTTACTGTTTTCTTTTTTTTTTTTTTTTTGATTCTACGATTTTTTCATTAACTCCCATCCCCTTCTCATTTAGATGCCTTTTCCACATTCTTGTCTTTATCCGTTCTTCCTCCATCCACCCTACTCCTACACATTCGCACCAGTGCCCCCCCCCCCATTTCTCTTCTGCTTCCTCACATATTCTACACTTTCCCTCCCCTGCATTCATCCAAAATCTATTTCCTTTCTCTTCATTTCCACACCTAAATCTGGCAATAATCTCCGGTAACATCATATACTCTTGAATATCCTTATACTTACTATTATACCTACTTTCACTCACTTTCTTTCGCCTTTCCATTTAATTTAGTTGGGTTCCATTTAATTTAGTTGGGTTCCATTTAATTTAGTTGGGTTCCATTTAATTTTGTTGGGTTCCTCTTTCATTCTATTTATCACCCTTCCTTCTATGTTTTCCTCCTCCTTTAATCTTTCTACCTCCACATTTTATTTTTAATTGAAAAAGTATACAAATTTCAAATTACTTTCGGAAGAATATTTCGAAAACCCAAAGAAAACGAATCCTGCGTACGTAATTATTTAAAATACTCACAATTCAATACTTTTAAAGATAGTTATTTCCTCCTGAGCGTCCAAAATAGCGCCCTATTCCATGATCAGATTTGTAAATTAAAACAAATTAATTTCAAAAATCATATAGACGTTCTGAATGGGTTGGGTTCGCTCCGTAATTGAATTTCAAAAGAATAATTTTTTTTAATTGAATTGGGTTCGCTCCTTAATTGAAATTCAAAAGAGTATTGAAATTCAAAAAAATTAATAACTTGCAATTTATCATGGCGACATGGCGCCCCTCGATGACGACATGGCGCTCCCTCGATGACGACATAGCGCCCCCTCGATGAGGCGCCTTTGTGTGGGGTACAACTTGGGGCAGCCTGACGACGACGACTTATAAGTATGTGGAATGTAACTCTGATCAAGTTGGTGCAAGCCGCCTTACCATATTTTGTTTCTCGATGTAATGCCGTTTATTTAAAAAATAAATGTAAAGGATGGTCCAGGAAGCCATCATCAACAAACAGCAGCACTTTTGACTTGACTTTGTTCGGAAAATGGGTGGAACAGAATATACCGTTTTCGAGATATGACGATATAAATTTGTCGATAAAATCATTTTTTAGGAAATTTCGACCTTTTTATCCAACATTTTCTTTTATTTCGAATCAAATTTTCCACTATGGGTCACTGTTTCTCCTGACTTGCCCGAAATACCTTCCGTCTACAAGTTATGTTCTAAAAGACAAAAGTTGACGAAGAGCAAAGAATTTAACACCGTTCCTTGGAAACATTAAAACGCTGAGTAACGTGATACAAAGCGCTTTCCGATATCTCTTATGTTCCAAATTAATTCATTCATCACCTTCACGATAATAATAAATAAAATAACATTGAACATCTGCTTGACATTAAATCGAACTTGCCGTCCCTTTTGTGTCTGGTTGTAATTTCTAAGACCAGTTATAAATAATTAGTTTTTGGTTCGACATCATAGCCCATAATTCATGTCTAGTCAGCAGTAATTAGGTTTATAATATAATTTCATCTTTAATTGCACGCTCAAGATTTTCTTGATGGACTTCAACAAGAATTCAATTTGTGGACAAAAATTTGGATGCAAAACAAACCAACCCGAAGGTTTCAGTCAAAATCATGTATCTTGCCAGGTTTCGAAATGCCACTTTACGAACATTTTTGTTACTCGAAAAAAATTCCTCCTAACTAATTCCATCCTAACAATGACGCCCTCATTCGAATTTTCCGTCTATAAAATTAGATTAGAGCGATTTTACATAAATAAATATATGCTATTAAAAAAAGTTAGATAATAAATAAAATATTCTTCTTCTTGATTAATTTATGTAAAAATAACAACAGTAAAGTAGACAATTATTTCTTTCTGAAAATGGTTATTTAAAATTACAACAAAAATACTTTCAAATAATTGTTTTGTAGAAGTTCAACATCAAACACTTATTTTAGTGTATAATTGTGTTTTCAAGTATTTCTAAGTGTTTATTTGTTTATGTGTTGCATATGTTTTGCATATTGCTTCTTATTGATGTTGACATTGTTTCACTATGATGGTTTGTTAGATTTTGTAAAATAAAGATATTATTATTATTAATAATATTCCGCATATATAAACAGGCTATGTTTTTATAGCAAGAGACTGTCATCCGCTGTCAACTACACTTTCCTGCCAGTGAGCCCGTGATGTGACCAAGTTTTAATTAAAACCGTTTTTTCGTGACTGATATGTAATTGCGCCGTGCCATCCTCCAATTCAGTTGCATATTTGGCATGTAGATATAGGGAATTTATCAATTATTTAATAAAACTGATTGACATATTTTGTGTGTTATGTCCCAGTTCCGTAGCCCGTAGTACTAGTCCCGTAAATTTTATTCTTCAGTATGTTATCTATCCACTGTTGAATTTTATTAATCTCTGATAGATGTATAAATATTACTTTTTAAATAAAGTCACCTGTGAATATCGTTTTATTTATAAAGTCGATAATAAATATCACATAAACTTCATTAATCCTTTAAACAACTTTCGCAGAGTTTCTTCATATTTACTGCAATATACACAGTGGGCTAAAAAAACGGTACAAATTTTGTACGCTCATATCTTCGTAAGTTTTTAATATTTTTTAATAATTAGTGTACCAGTGGAAAGCCCAATTTTTATAGATAAGATGAAGCACTTTTGCTTTAAACAGATAGTACCAACTCAAAAGTTCTGCGTC
>JAFFZR010019101.1:0-13985 GCA_018397195.1 Lethrus apterus | reverse complement strand
TGGAGACCCTTGTAAATCAGATTGCTACCACCGTTTGACTCCTGTCATTTTGTGGTTCTACCATAAATAATGCTATTATTGTTAAATTCCGATTTATTCAGTTATTATCCGAATTTAAATGTCAACTTTTGTATAATCAAAATCTACATATCATGGAGGTGAGGCTGTTAAAAAAAAATCCTGATTGCTTTATTACTTTGATAATAAAACGCTATCAAAGTCAAATTTCCCATTGATTTTATTTTAGAAAAAAATATTCGGCCATTAGATAGATAGTAGATTTTTTTGACAACTATAAAAGGGTTTTATTTTGAATATGCTATACGATGGTCCTTCCTGTATAATAAAATTTATATATTAACGCCGAAATTTCATCCTTTCTCAGGAAGCAGCAAAATAAAATATGATCGATATCCTCCTCCTGACAGACACAAAACGGCGAATCGATAACATGAAGTTTAAACAGATGAGAGCGATAACAGCAATGACCAATCCGAATCCTACACATAGTGGTAATGAGACCTCTATTGTGGAATGGAACCATATTGAACCATGGATATAAACTGACTTTAGGCCTAATGGAATGAAGCCTTTTTACTTTAGACAATGACATCGAATCCCATTTACCACTTCATTCTTGTAGCAGACGTTCGCTAACCACCGATAAAACTTACTAAAGTGAATTTTAATCTGATTAATCTCCAAATCACCACCAGCCTTAGCCAATTTGTCCATTTGTCCGCCATCCAGTTACCGAAAATGCCCACATGACCTGGCACCCAACATAAGATAATATGATTCCCCCTTAAGAACCATTTGTACCAGAGATCCCGCATTTCCAAGACTATGTAATTACTCTTAGCTGTGAAGCAATTGGAATGTAATGCGTTAAGGGCGCTCATGAAATCTGAAAAAATTACACATCGCTTAGCTGCTTTAGACTTAATCAGCTTTATAGCCACGAAAATGGCCATAACTTCAGCCGTGAAAACCGATGCGTGATCGGGAGCCGACTGGAGAATTTTGTATTGTAAGATGGGGAGTATATTTCAAAAGAAGAATACTTGGGAGAAAATCCATAGGGGCCCATCTGTAATAAACAGAGAGCTATTTGGCCACTTCTCCCTACACACAGACAGACAGATTTAGCGACCTTATATCCAACTTAGAATACAGTCTGTCCAACTTTGGGATATTAAAAACTATTTCAGACACATGAATAAGGATCATAAAGTCATAGTTAAATCTTTATGCCTCCCCGAGGATCTAATATCTTCAACATAATCATCGAGGAATACTAGGGCCTTTATTAACATTGTGCAATTGGAATCATTCCAAATATTAACTGATTTATAAAGCACTTTGCTATAGATTCGTTAATGCTGGACTTTGCCAAATTTGAAACATCGAAGTCGCCCAAGTCGGCAACATTAATACAAAAAAAACCTACTATTTATCTATACTAATAATAAATACACCAAAGGTCGATAATTTTTATTGATACAAAACGAAAGGTGGATATTAACATCAATTTGTGTCTTCGTTAAAAAAAGTCATGGAATTTTATTAAGAAACTGCAAATTCTATAATAAATATATTCATGTAAATTAAAAAAAATAACAAACAAAATCTATTTTCAAAAACTATACATACATAACAAAAATACGTCATACTATCTATAGTATTGCGTTTAATAATAACATTTTCATTCTATTTCTTGATTTTGTTTTAATAGCACTCATTATGAAAAATACTCTTTCAACTAGAGCATTACTTGATGGCAGGATTAGGAAAGTTAATGCAAATTTTGATAATAAAGGAAAAGCAATTTCACCACCTGCATTTTTATGTTGACTCATTACTGGCCAAAATTTGTAATAATTTTTTGTAATTTCGTTTCCATATAATTCAACCTAACGTGCATTTATTAGAACATCATATTCAGTTTCCATTTTAAATAAATCACATTTGTCAGCATAAGTATCTAAAAACGGCAAATTTGTAAATTTTGCTCTTGTAACTTGAGATAAAATAATAGATGGTGCAAAAAGTTCTACTGCCGTATGCATAAGTGTTTTAGTGGCTACTAACGTCATTTTTAAACTAATTTAAAACGCTACTAAATAGAACCGTATGCATAGTGATATTTAGTAGGATTTTAATCCTTAGTTGGCAACTAAATCTTAGTAACCAAGTGACCCATGTTTAAAATGGTTTTAACCTCACTTTTCGCTTGATGAACGACGTATTGAAGAATTGGGTGTTATAATATTCGAATTGACGTTTATTTAAATGCCGGTATTAAACACAACTTCAATAAACAAACAAATTTTGCGGTGTTGCCGAATAAAATATAACTTAGTTGTCTACTTACTAGTAACCACTAAAAATACAACTACGCATACCAAATTTTAGTAGGATTTTAACTGTTCTTAGTGGCCACTAGTTAAAACGCTACTAAGAGTATTTTAAGTTTGTATATATGCATACGGCAGCTAATTTTTTAAAATGCTCTAAGTGATCTGGTAAGCGCTTAGCTAATTCTAGTAGTATTTCTACTAAAACCAATATTTCTGACCACGAATTTCAACACTATTATGTCGGCATTTTCCACTGGTCTTTTTAAACCTAAAGACTGTGATTTTCGCATTGAATATATTTAGATCTTCAATGACGTAAAAATTTGTCAAGAGCAAAAAAAAGTTTGGTTGAAAATAAATCTTTCAGTTATCTTAAACATTTGCTACTGTAGTACAGCTTATTTGAAATGAGAACTCTGATGTGTCATCAACTGATCTGCGCGAAAAGTGGGAGAAAGTTCATTGGGCGTAGTTATGTTATTTACTTGCCAAATAATACCTTTATGTAAGTGTACTATAAAAGTCTATGAGAAACTAATTACTATCTAAACATAAATTACAAACTTACCAAAAACTTATATATACAGAGTGAGCAATTGGAAGTGACCACCACGTGACCACATACGCCACAAAACTAGTGTATTTTTTTGTTTTACTGCTACTCATACTGCTTATTGTATTTACGTTCTGTCATCTGACGTTTAAAGTGTTTGAAAGCGCTAGTTTTTTACGTTTCTCTGTGATTTTCTTGTAAGTTTTTTTAATAAATACTGGAATGAAAACCTTTTTCCAAATTATTTCTGTATTAAGTGTATTAAAGAAGTCACAAGGTATACAAGTACTGTGAGTACTGATCAAGCTAACAATGAATTTGACACTTCTCTTCTTTTAAGGTTATAGTTATAAACACAGTACCAACTTACCAATGTCGTACCCTTAAAATTTTTGATCACGTGGTGGTCACTTCCAGTTGCTCACTCTGTATATGAATTGGAAATTATGGAAAATATCTTACGCCACTGCATGGATTAAAATATGCCAAGTGATGCCAACTAAAAACAAAAAATACGAAAAATTTTTTCTGTGCATTGATGACGCATCTGAGTATTTAAGATGACACCATACTGAGCCATCATGTGACCAGTATGCATACACATATACACGTAAGTAACTGTCAATTCAACTCCAAAATAGAAAACAAATTTTCAATCTGGCCAATTGAAAAATTAAAAATTCACCACCCAGCTATAGACTTCTTATAACAACTGAAAAAAAAAATAAGTCACCAACGTTAGTCTCCAGTCGCCAAAATAATAATGTGGTCGCCACTGACCTGTCTGAACTCGCCCAAGTTGGCAACTCTAGGAGTGGACGATGTGAGGCGGGATAGGATGTCATTACTTTTTAAAAATTTTGAAACCATCGCACATGTTCTTATTCGAATGATCGTATCCATAATCGTATCATTCGTTTGTGGTTGATAACCCTCTTATTACGCTATATAGTTCGGACACTAAAAAAGGAACTTACATTCATATTTGTACAAAAATTATATGCAAACTCGCCTAGCGGCTCGTGCTGAAATTCGCATATTCGATTCATAATGAACCATTTCACGCACTCGTAACGTAAACTACTAATAAACTACCCGCAAGTAATTTATTTGTAAAGTGAAGAGTCGCGTCATCTTTAGTATAATAACAAAACTAATGTTGCAACTTAACTCCTTTTACAGCTACCTTCATTACCATAGTTTTGACAACAAATTGCAAATGTCTGTCTAAATAGATGTATATGACAAGTACTTTTAAAAAAATGAGTTTTTCAGATAAACACGACACGCAAACCGTCGACGAGTGGCTGAAGTTACTCGAGAAAAAGGACATAGGCAGAACAAGTATGAATAAACTGATTATGAATTATTTAGTGACAGGTCTGTTGTAATGTACATAAATGACCTATAAGCTTTTAACAATATCCTTGTAGAGGGTTTCAAAGAAGCCGCAGAGAAATTTCAACAAGAGTCTGGCGTGTGTCCTTCAGTTGAACTGAATTCTTTAGACGATAGGATTCGCATACGTGATGCTATTATCAATGGTCGAATACAAGAAGCAACAGTTTTAATTAACCAGCTTCATCCTGAACTTCTGGACAATGATCGATATTTATTCTTTCACTTACAGGTTTATTTATTATATTACATATTTAAAAAAATGTATACAATTAATTTACTTTAGCAATCACATTTAATTGAATTGATAAGAAACAATAGGGTAGAAGAAGCACTTGCATTTGCTCAGTCGCATTTAAGTGAAGCTGGTGAAGAAGATCCTTCAATATTATCAGAGTTGGAACGAACTGTTGCTTTGTTAGCGTTTGAAGATCCTTTAACAAGTCCTTTTGGTGATCTTTTACAACCCGCACACAGACAAAAGGCAAGATTATTTTATTTTGTCAAATCTTCCATGGCGTATTAAAGTGCACTATTAATTTGTTCTGTTGTTTGTGGCCAGGAATGATGATTTATTGCAAATTTAATCTTAGAAGTTGGCCTTTTAATTTATGTAATGTATCTTTACAGGTAGCAAGTGAAGTAAATGCAGCCATATTAAAAATGGAGCATCAAGAATCAACATTACCGAAGATATCAACTTTGCTCAAGTTGATATTATGGTCACAAGATAAATTGGACAAAAAGAGTACAAAATACCCAAAAATGACTGACTTGACGAATGCAACAATTGAACCGCCTAAATAACATCCACTTCTCTATGATTACTATTATTCTTGCATCAATATGTTGTACAGACTGTCTTGACGCCTTTATTTATTTCTTACTTTTATTGAATTACAAATTTTTAATATCGTTAAAATTTAAGGTTATATTTGTAATAGAGTATAGAGAAAATTTATGTATGCATGTAATTTTGTGCTATCATGTATTTTATAGAATTAATAAATCTTTTTCAGTCTTATTTACTTTATTTCAGCTTGGGTATATGGACCTGTAGAAGGAAGCAGTACAGATCTAAATTATGAAAAATAAAATTGGAGAATTATATGAGAAAATAAAGGATGTTTTATTGAATGCATAAGATACATCTTTCCAAGTTTGATATATTTTGCGTAAATTCTCATTACAATACAGGATAAATTACTTGAAAATAGACTTCAAAAGTATAAATACTGTTCACAAATTTATATAGTTTTTAATGTAACCAATGAATTTGAATCAGTAGACAGTATAAAACATTTGTAAATTTATACAATATTTAAAAAATACAATTATTGCCAAATTACAAAAATGTAAAAATTCAAAATGTGAATTATTAAAATATAGGGTTTCCCTTTACAACATGATACAAATGATTGAACATAAAAAAAAACATATAAAATGAGTAATTAAAGGAAAAAGATTAAAACTACATTTATGTTAGTTACCAACCGAAGACGTATTCCATTGCCTTTGTAACAAGACCTGTTGATTTTTGAGGTACATTTGGCGAAATCATAGTGTTTGAATTTTGTGGTGATATAAACGATTGTCTTAGAGATCTGGCACGCACAGGTGAAGTTACATTAATTTTATTTACATTTTCTTTGTCCTGCTTATTGTAATACAAGACAACGCCAACCATAATATTAGATGAAATTACTTTTCCATTTAAACACAAAGCTTTCGATACCTCATGAAATGAACTGTATTTAAGATGAATCCAGTTGCCTTGTGTTGGAAATGATTTCTCTAAAATACAACCACAATTTGCCAACTGGGCTAATACTAAACTGGTTGCACTTGGAGGAAATCCAAAAACGGTAACCCATAAACTATCTACCTTACTGGTTGGACTGTTCTGCTGTAAATTTCCATCTTTATTAACGGATACATAAACAGAACCATTGACACTCTCGTTTAAAGATGACATTGCTTGACTGTAATTCAATGTACTGTTGGCTATTCTAGAAAAACTTTCATTTGGTGTTAAACTTGGGTGTTCAACCATATTTTGCATTGTACTATTTAAAACTGGTGTTCTTTTTAATTCGACAGCATCAAATAAACCTTGTTTTGGAGGTCCACTCTTTTCCATGTACGAACTATTAAACTGTAATTGTGAATAATGACTATCATTCAATGATTGATTAAACAGTTTCTGTCTTAAGTTTTTTGCATCCGAAGGAGTAGAAAAACCAACTTTCATATTCGGCGTCCTGTTTCTACCGGGCGAGGTGGTGGCATATGCGTTTGGAGATGTAGGTTGAGTAGTATCACCCATTAAAAAGGAGGGCAAGAAATTTGGATTTATGCTTGGTGAAGCTGGACTTGACGGTGGACTTCCTACAGCCATTGGTTCCATTCTACGTATAAAAATGTGTTATATTTTACAGTAACAGTACAATAATTTTAATCACTCACAATTTACTTACTATGAATATAAATTACCAGGATGGTTATAACCCAAATGACAGTTAGTATTAAAATTCAAAGTATAGAGTGAAGTTAGCAATGTCGTTTGACAGTGTGACTGTGACTGCATCCTACCATCGCAATAAATCTTGAATAAACCAATCAATGTATAAAGTTGCAGCTAAAATTTTGTTCCATAAAAAAATTTACATGTTTTGTATTATATATTCAGATTTTAATTTAAATAAAAAAATTATGTTTTAAAAAACTAATTTAACATGAATACTCCTAAGTTATCTGTTCAGAAATACATATGTCAATAACACATAAAGAAACAGAAACTATTATAACTACATATTAGCCATTTTTGTAATATTTTTATTTAAAAATACCACGCTTTGACGTGTCAAAGATGACTTTTAAAATTTTATGACGTCACAGTAGATCTGTTCCAACAAGCAGTTCCAAACGATTCGGGATTTCATCTACCAATAAAATCATTCAATGTCATTTGTGACTAACTTCAAGTAACTGAAATTCGTTCTGTGATAGGTCTAAAAACCTGAGCTATGATGTCAGAAACCACCGGTGTGTTGCTGATGACTTAAGTCAAGAGTAGACCCTTCTAAATCGTTCCAAATCGTTTGTTGGAAACGATTTTTCTCGCTTGTAACACAAATGGCTAATATTCCTTGACAAAGATTTCGGTTTGTCTTGCCATCTATTATCCTATTTCCATTCCACATAAAATCAGGAGCCCTCTACATCATTAGCTCTGTATTTTGTCATTATATTCTTGATTTCTGTATTTTATTAGACATTTTCTTTCTCCATTTTGTCTTTCATTTCTCCTTCGGTGTCGAAAGGTGATGCTAGTTCTTTATGTTATTCCTATAATTTCTATTGTCTGAAATTTTCTGCTTACGAGTATAAAACACATAAATAATAATTATGTATGTATCTTTACTTTTAAACCTTCTTTTTTGTTTTTTCTTTGGTTTTTTTTTTAAGGTGAGTATGTAAACTTTATATGAAAATTAAAGGCATGTTTGACAGAACATGCCTTTAATTTTCATTTAAAGTTCATATACTCGCCTCAAAAAAAAAAAAAAACCAAAGAAAAAACAAAAAAGAAGAACAAATTGTACCGGCGACAAGTAATTACAGAAAACCATTAACTGACAAATCTGATTTTGCAACTTTTATAGTAGCAAATGTACATACTTGTTTTCACGTTATACAGGTTTTTAATTTTTCAGTCCCCAAATCCTTCGATTTATTTATTTTTATTTAATTAATTTTGGTCTTTTTGTTGCGCTTACAACCGACTTACACTTATTGGAATTTATTCCAGCATTCGCTGCAAGGTTTAGGGCAACTTGTAATCAGAATAGTCAGTTGGAAACTTTATTCTTCAAAGATTTGAATTTTAGACCTTGATATTATTAATCTACTGACTAAGTCCAATTCTTTACAGGAATGTATTATGAAACACTGTATTATGTGATAGGGTGCTTTCGCCCTAAGAATAGTACAATTACGTCTTCAATTATAATAGGATTATTTGATATATTTCTAAGTATTAAGTAGTAAATTTTATTAGTTAAGTGACAGCCGTGTTTATTTTGTAGCGATAATAAATCGTACTAAGAAATTTAGATTAAAATATTTTCCGCGCAAAGTGACGTGATGTACCTAATTTTCAATTTTCTAAGGGCAGAAGCAATTTAAATAAAAAAAAACTGCATGTCGTATTAAAATTATATGACGCCATAAGAATTGTACAGCTTATGTATGTAAATTATATTTACAAAATATATACCACGAATTTGCTGCAATGCTAATATCTTTAACATTTATTGATTTCAGATTTTGCTATTTTAATGACATGACATGACTATAAGAAAAACAGGTACTGTTGATCGTGTAAATAAGTTATATTTATTTAAATTATAAACAATTTTTCTATTTCAAAACATATTATGAATTATGTGGAATCACAGTAAAATATACATATTAAATGACGTATTGCGGAATTAAATAATAATTATTAATATTTGATACCCATACTTCGTTAAACGATGTGGTAAAGCTTACGCAGGTGTTACCACTGGTGTTACCACTGCAACTTCACACTTGTTGTTTGAAAGTTAGGTTACGTAGATAAATATGCAAACAAATGTGTGGGGTATTGGCCGAAATGAAAATAAATACAATTTTTATTTTGTACATATTGTGTTACGAACTAATAATAATGAAAATAATAGCAACAAAACAACAGTTGATTCCGCTATTTTATTAAAACTCACACATGCGCCTCTTCAAGTATTTGATTTTGGATGGTTAGTTTTCGAAAATGGCGGTAGCGGGTATGTTGTGTCGTAGTCGATTCCTCTATCGAATTGAAATTTTTAAAGGATTACGTTATTTATCAATTATCAACAGTGTTGAATTAAACGAAGTAAGTATATAATCCTACATATTACAAACAGAATCATGTCAGTTTACATTCATGAATGTAACTTTTCGGCGATTTAATCCCCGTATTTTTAGCGTATTTTAAAGGGTTGGTTAAACCCACCAAATTTTATTTAAAATTGCCTGGATTCCTACTATTTGTACGATTTTCGAAGACTTGGTTAACGTGAACGTAATATTACATTTTAATATAATATTATTATTATACATTTATAGAAATATAAAGTTGATTCATAAATAATTTTTGTACACAATTCGTCTTTTTTTTAATTTGTATAATATTATATTGTTCTTATTGCAAGTTATATGTATTTTCAGGTGATTACTATTGCTCCTAACCTAACATCGACTAAATATGTATTTGTTTACGTCAATTATAGAAAATATATTATTGAAATTTATTTTTACAATATTTTTTTGTATGCCAACAATCATAATAGAAAATATAATCTTGTTTTCTTATAACGTTATAACTTATAATTTTGTTAACGATAGATAATTTTTAGGGATCGAAGTTACATGAATGTTGAATGAATAATGCAAATTGCGAGGAGTCGGTGTACTTACATACATTAAATCAATTGAGTTATTATATCGTGCAGACACAATAATATTGTTTTATTTTGCTAATAGTTTTTATTTTCGGATAGACGAAGCGCCAGAATTGCAAACAATCCACTTGCATTTATGACAGTGTCGTTTTCTTCTAAAAGGCTACCTAGACAATTTTTAGCATTTTATGAGTCAGTGGTTTATAAAATTCGTTAAATCTTTATCCCTACTTGTTGGCAATTTTCCTCGGACGGGTCAATTTTTAGTTTTAAAGTCCAATATTTTGGCATAAATTATACCTTTCTATCACAACCAGGGGCGGCGTAACGGGGAGGGGTGGAGTCGAAAAAGTTAGTGACAACGCTGGTCAAATGTTACATTTTCGGAAAGATCGTTTCATCCTCTATTTAGCAGTTAAACAATTAACTTTCAATGTCATAACGCTATAAATTCGTTTGAATTTTGTAATTATTGATCAACATTAACAGTAGCTCCCTGAAAACATACACAAACAACCCAAATAAATAACCTTATCGGATAAGATGCTCTAACTGAGCTCCACCAACTTCAAATTCGTTTCGAACATTGCGAATCATCTGTGGTGTAATTTGCTGAAGTTTGTCTCTAATTCTTGCCTTGTCGAAAAAATTATTCTGGCCGCTAAATCGTGATTTCGATTGCACATTTCCATCATTGTTTCGCAGAACGCTAAGCGGTGATCTGGATCATCTTCACTTAATTCGTAGACCAGCCTAAGCTTATATGGATGCAATTTTTCACTTTTTAAATTTTTTATCACTGATCTCTGACTTATTCCGTTGTCCAGAGCTAATTCTCGGGATGTTCGAGGTGGATTTTCCTGTAGGGCGAGTAGCGTATCAAGCCTAATGTTCAGGGGGATCTTTGGGCGTCCAGTCCTGGGCCGATCCTTAATATTCCCTTCTTCCCAGAACTTGGTTTCTACTTTGCTAATTGCTGATTGGGTGATGTTTTTATCAGGATATTTATTATTAAATAAAATGTAGACTTCCGTCTGATAACGGCGTTTATCATCACAACCGAGCATAATTAAGATTTCAATCCTTTTTTTTCAGTTCTTTTTAACCCAACTTAGAACTTAATAAATCAAACGTAATAAGGCAATTCGTTCAAAATTTGACTCACAATACTGATTAACCACAATACAATTGACAGACGATGTTGCGATAAGAAAAAGCAAAAACGTCCCACCAAAAAAAGTCAAACAGATTTATAGTCATAGAATATTGAAAACTATTTCTATCTTGTTTTAATCGACCGATTTAAAAAATTGTTTCACTGCTAGATAGAGGATAAAACGATCTTTCCGAAAATGTAACATTTGATCTCCGTTGCTATTAAACTTTTTCGAGTTGCCCCCAGTTACGCCGCCACCACTAGTTGGGATAGAAAGATAGGGATTTAAAAATAAAAATTGACCTCTCCGAGGAAAATTGCCAACAAGTAGGGATACAAATTTAACGAATTTTAACCTAGAATTGAGCAATTTAAAATTAAAAATTTAAAAATGTCGAAATGAAACGATTTTTCGCAAATTGAGGAACAGGAAATGGCTTTGATATTTGGTATATTTTTTATTTTCAACATAGATATAAATTGGTCAGTCTTAAGTTTGAGTGAATTCGGCAATTGAGTCTGACATTTATATACATTAAGAATGTATACATAAGGATATGTATATTCATTGAGAATGAAAGCCAATGTCGAAGGAATACAAAATATTGAAGTCGAATTCGCAAATGTGTACGATTGAAGAAACAAATACAGAACATTAGTGATCACGTGACCACTTAACTAGCGGGATATATCTCCATGTGTTTTTGTTGTGACACTTTTGCTTTGTCTCTATGTTCTGTATTCTTTTTTCCTGTTTTAGCTACTTTCCTTTCGTCTTTTAAGTCCTTCTTTGATTTTCAACATTTGGTATTTTGTCCGTTTTTAACACATTAAAGAAATTAGGTATCTAACCATCTGATGTGTTATTTGTATCATAATGTATACTAGGGAACTCAGAAAAATCTCTACATGATCCCCTATTTGTAATACATGTTTAACAAGAGGCTATAAGTTCATATATAGTTGTCTTAATTTGATTCACAAAAGATGTTTAATGTAACCACAATTTTGTCGAATGTATAGCAGCAATAGCCTCAAATTCGATTCATTGACTTTTCATATTTTCGCTTACATTTTAACGAATTGGCAATTGCTTCTTAGACAATTTCCATAATACACTAGTATGGCGGTTTTACTTGAAAGAATAATAAATTGATAAATGTTGAAAAATTCATTAATTATGGATTTTAGATATAGGAAACCTGAACATCAATAATAGGTAATACAATAAGGAACATAATGAATTTATAAAATTTATAATTTATAAAATACAGGTTGTTCTATTTGAAAATAGTGAGTTATGGTCATATGAAAATGAGTAAATTTGATTCGTTTCAATGAACACTCTGTGCAATTCAATTGAAAACTTTTAATGTCAAATCATAGAGGTTAGTCATGGATATGCAAGAAAAAAATACCATTTTAAAACTCTAAAAACACTGGTTTACAAATTAAAAAAAAAAAAAAAAATTCTGTGCACTAGGTGCCACTATAATTTTCTTGTGTACTTTGGCCCTCCAAACTCGAAAATTTCATTAAATTTTTTTTGTATGGATACGTTTTCGAGATATGAATTTTTTAATTTTTTCTTTGTGTTTTCGGAGGTAGTTTGACTATTTGAAGCATATCTCGAGTTAGGAACGTCCAATCTCGCCGTTCGGCACATCAAATTAAAGATAATCAAATCACAAATAAATGTTACTAATATTGTTTTACAGTCGCTTCAGTAGTTTCAGTGCAATGGGCCATCTTATGACAAATAAATTTTTTTTGGCCGAAATCAAAATCGATAATTCAATCTATCGCCGAGAAAAAGTATAAATCGTGGAAATATAACCAGTTTCTTGTTTTTTACGTAGAGTTTGCAATTTTACGAAGAGAAAAAGGTATTTAGGATGAAAATCTATGTAGAAATGCCGAAGTTATGATCAATTATATGTGAAAGCACCAAAATTCAATTTTTTCTCTATTTTCGTATTTAGGCCTTATGTAGGCCCTTCTAAATCCAAGGGTGCAGTAGGCAATTATTAGTGAAAAAAATTAATAACTTGACAATGCCTAAGAAAAATTAAGAAAATTTAATATGGCCGTATAGGGCAATAAAAGTATAGTCGAAATGTCAACAAAAATATACAGAGTGCTATTTAAAACAAATTAACAAAATCTTGCATAGCGGTAGCGGAACACGCTGTATAGGTGAAAATAATTTTTGAATGTAAAGCTCTAAAGGCTAAAAAACTTTTGTCTATAAACGTATTCTCCGTTTCAAATGATAAGAGCGATATCGGACACATAAATAAATCTATATACAGGCTGTCCTAAAATTAGACCGACTAACTTTAGGTGGTTACGAAAGACACCAAAACAAGCAATTTTTGTCAATATACTCTTGGAAATGAGCCGCTTTGGCACTAGATGGAATCAAAGGCAGTTGATACGTACAATTTTTAATTTTATTTTATCTCCAAATGAAAAACAGGATCATCATGTAAAGCAAGCTGGTACATGATATCAAGTTTGTTGGATTTGTTGGCAAGGGTAATGGCCGCTTGCACGCGTATGCAAGCTATACCGAAAATATTATAATTGTTAATAGGTATAATTGTAATATTCTAAGGAATAAGAATATATCGTGATAACTTTTGAACGGCTTGAGCTATCGCTATGAGAAAAAACACATCGATTTTTAATTTTTACGTACAAAATGTTGGTTTTATCAAAAATTTATTTCCACTTCCGGCGAAACCGGAAGCGATGTCAACTTCTTATTTTAATTGGAACACCCTGTATATTTTGACGTTTTTGGAAAGGCAATGAAGAGACGAATCCAACGATACCATATGTTCAATTTTAATTTGAAAAGTAACTAGACAGGCAGAAATAACTTTTCTGCCATTTTCATTATACAGTGCGTACCAAATGTATGGAACCGGCCTTGTTATTCCAAAACTATTCAAGCTAAATCGATAAAATTGAATATGCATGCTGTTTACAAAGCCTTCTATTATTTCCACAGTTTTGTTATTTTTTTA
>JAFFZR010019100.1:0-14093 GCA_018397195.1 Lethrus apterus | reverse complement strand
TGGATTGTTTATAACTTGCACATCAATTGGCGGTTTGTTACATAACTTTTCTTTGTTACAATTGATAATTGGCTGGGTAACGGCAGTAATCAACTTGTAATCAGTTGTAGAACTGCAGCCTTTTAATTTGTCAGTTCTTAACTGACTCCTTTTTTTATTTAGAGATTTTATTTTATTTTATTTTCTAGAAAACTTATTTTATTAATAAGTTTGAAGACATTGTTCTTAACTCTTCTTTTACGTTTTTTGTTAACAACAGTAACTGTGGAGTCGTTTAACACATCGTCGTCAGGTTCGCACACATTTTTACTGTTAAGATCATTAAAATTGATGTAGTCGGAGTTTAGAATATCCTTTAAGCGGGATATTAATACGAGTTTATTTCCAGAGTCATCGTAGTTTAGTTTTTGTAACGCTTCTTTTAGTTCGTACATTTTTAAATTATTAATTTTAATCTTATCTTCACCCATATTGCGTATAGTCTGTTACACTGTATTACTATTTTATGTATATATATTTATATATTATACTTTTGTTAATATATTTGTTTATTTCGGAGCGAATTACTATCACGTCCGCACTTGTACACGTACACCTCATCCCCAGAATATCAAGGTAACCCGTTTAGCCGTTTTAGAGTTGCAATTGTTTTGTTAAAAAAAATGTAAATTACATATTTCAAATAAAAAAATCGCTACGTCCAAACGCTTAGATTTTTTTTGAATTTACAGAAGTTGGTAGATGATATCGCTAAATTATTTTTATCAGCAGGCAGTATGAAAGTATCAACTTTACCAACTTTGAAATTATTTATTCACGATTTTTTTTAATGGAACACCCTGTATATTTTTACATGAAGTGATGCAGAATTGAATTCTTCGTCGATCCATCTTAGTTTCCCTATACCTATCTGTAGCAGTTTCTACGATAATCGAGGATATTCAAAATTGTAAGGTTTTCAATAATACAATTGTAAAATATAATCGAGTTAGTGGCTAATAAGAAATAAAACAACTGACACTCACCACGCCAGTTGTCAGTTTATCAAAAGTACATCCAACAGTGTACGTATTAGTACTTAAAAATGAATTACTCAAAAAACGAATGGGTAGATATGGTATTTATACTAGGCGAAGCAGAAAGGAATCCTTTTTTAGCTAGTAGAATTTACAGTCAAAGATAAGATAAGATTTATTGAAACGGAAAATGTCGGTTACACTAAATGCAAGAGAAGCAAAAGAGCAACAAATGAGGAAAAGGAATTAAACGTTCTATTGGCAGTTACTGAAGATCCAAGCACAAGCCAAAGAGATATAAGTACAAACACAGGTGTAAGTGAACGATCTATTCAACGAATATTATGGAAACGTCGTTTGCATCCTTACCATATTCAGTTACATCAGGAGCTTACAGAACAAGATTTTGAAAAACGTGTTGCGTTTTGTAATTGGGCTAATGATAAATTACGAGAAAATTCAATTCGCTGTTAAGCTAGTTTAAAATAGATAATAAAGTTGAGTACTGGAATTTTGAATATCCTCGGTTATCGTAGAAACTGCTAAAGATGGGTATAGGGAAACTAAGATGGATCGACGAAGAATTTAATTCTGCATCACTTCTTGTAAAAATATACAGGTTGTTCCATTTAAAATTTAAATGGCTATCTAGAATACTGCCCATTATGAAAGACACACGTACTATTGCAGGACCGTGTATAATCCCAGTTAAATAGTTTAAGGTTTTCAGAAAATTTACTATAGTCAAAATGAGAGAAATCTCTAAAAAACGCGAGTAATTGGTTTGTTAGACTGAACTGAGAAGGACCATGTACCAAAAATTAAGCAATGATCTGAGATGTTATGTACATCCTCCACGCCAGTTGTGACTAAATTAGCTGAATTGCTTGTTACAATTAAGTCTATAAGACTTGTCGAATTATTAGAATTATGCCTGGTAGGCTCATCAATAATTTGTTTAAAACCTATGGAGTATATGGCCGTAAGCGAAGACAAAAGACGGTAGCCAATTTTGGTTTTCACCATTGAATTTTTCTCCAAAAAGAGATCGAGGATGGTAGGGTTTGCCCACCTGTAAAAGAGTGCCGTGCAGTGACCCATGAAATTTTTCAAAATGTAGGTCGTGGGTTTGAACAACGTTGGAAGTTGGGGTAGGCTATTTCCAACAATTTTTCAAATAAATCTCGACTGTTTTCTAACTATGTAAATTATTGTCGTTTCTGTTTTGTAACTTAGTTATTTTGAAAAGCTAATTTCTCGAAAACGAATCGATGGATTTCAAAAATTGATAGACCGTTGAAATGCAAATTACTTAAGCTTTCAAATGAGGTATCACTCAATTCCTAGTGTAGTTTAAGAATTTTAGGGTTGGCACCCCTGCGGCTAGGGGGTTCAAAATATGGCGAATATTTCTCCGCCAAAAGTTGTCCCCCATCGATCTAAAGTTTACGTGTTTCAGCGATTTTAAGAAAAAAGTTTACATTCTTAGATATTGAGGGTGTTTCGTTTTTTCGTGGACAGCCTGTATCTCATACAAACACACATGTGAAAACAAATATCCTGTCGTAGCTTGTAATTTTCCTGTTGTCCGTTCTCGTAAATATCCATGGAAACATGTACAAACGTACCTATTTAATATATGGTTTCGCTGATAAATTGATAAAATTAGTTTCGTACTCAAACACACACCATTTATTATAACTTTGACATTGTGTACTGACGTTTGGATAATACATTATTAATAATAATAAATGTTCGTAACACAAGTCCGCAAATTTATCACTAATTGCATGCACGTTGCACTACAACTTGACATGTTTTACGCATCGAACAATTAATTCCATCGAAAAATTTAATTTGTGATAAATTGGATTTTAATTCAGTTATTCTTCAGCTTTTATTTTCTTAAATTTAGCAACAATTAGGGGAAGGCGGGGCAAAGCGGAATGATATTTAAACAATATTTTTTTAAACCCAAACAATAATGTTTATAATTAATTGTTTCACCTCAAAGACAAAGTCCACATGTTTTCTACATAATGTAAATTTATTAGGCTTTAATTCCGCGTAGACATGATAAAAAAATATTTGGTACGTTGGTGTACTTCATTTCACAATGCCCCACCTATGGGGCAAAGTAGAATGATGGGCGATTTTCCTTTGCCATGTCTCGTAGAAATTTTTTTCTTTGGTGTGCAAGTCACCTCATTCTCCTTACTACTGGAAGCAGGAACTGCAGTTTTAGTTTTTGCTTTACCTTGTTTCTTAGACTTCTCGTTAGCTGTGCTTGAAGCTGCTAACACTGTGCTCAACGTAAATTAAATGGCACAACGCCTTCTTGATCGGACAATCATTTATGGACAGTTTGTAGATCGGGTGATTCAATAAATTCAAATCAATAATTGCTACATATGGAATGGAATTATTCCACTTTGCCTCGTTGCGCTTTGCCCCCGTTATAGTTTTAAAATAATAAATAATCTCAAAAGATTACCGTTAACAATTTCATTGCAAGAACATTACCAACGCTTACGCAGATTCACAATTCAAAATCGGTAAAAGATTTGGGTATGTACAATAACATCAACTAGCCAAACAACATAATTTGTACGCTTAAATATTTACATCAGAGGAACTTAAAATCACGAAATGCGTATATCTCACAAATAAATGACGCCATCAAACTAAAATCCTCAACAAAGGTGTGTTTCCGTGCTATGGTTACGATACAAGAAGCCGCCAGTATATGGGATCACATATTCTCAAATTAGCCATACCATTCTACTTTGCCCCCCATTTCACTTTGCCCCGCCTACCCTACATATTTTTTAGAGTAAATTTTAATAACGATGTCATATCCGGTTATTAATAATTAATAAATATTCATATAATAACTTCATTTACCTGAAAAATACCAACCAGACCTTCAAACAAACCAATTTTGAATCTGTCAACTTTGATATCACAGTACCAACGTAACCTTAACATTCTTAACAGTAATTTAACCTTTCGTTAGTTAAATAAAAAAAAAAACCATACCCTCGTCCTCCTGAGAGTCCTCATCATCACTGCTGATCAATCACATAGGTCTGGGTACCATTCTTTCGACTACCTTTTAAGGTGCTCTGCCGTAGAGGAAGTATCTCTTAACAAAGGCGACATTCCCTTCAATCACCCAGGCGACTTTTTCCACCACAATTTCATAGGGACCCTTACAAGGAGGTGCTAACTTGTGCCGTTGATCGGCCACTGTCTTCAGAACCACCATATCTGCAACCGCGAAGGTAGGACCAATTGGTTTATTTCTCCTTTATCGTCTTGCAGCGTTCTCAGGTAGTGACTTTGCTGCCTTCTCACGCAAGATCTATTATATGCTGCTAATTTGTGTTGTCTGGGATATGTTGAGGTATTATGTATTGTTATGTTTGTTTGTGCAGTTTTCTGTATATTCTAAAATCAAGTTTATTATCAACTCTATTAATTGACAAATCTAAAAAGTTGAATTTCTTTAGTGAATTCAATATTCTTATGTAACGAGTTAATATATTCATACAACATGTTGAGTTGTCTATTAGTACCCGTACAACATTTAAAAATATCGCAACGTACCTGTACCAAAATAAAACATTATTTTGGAGGTTGGTATTAATCTGGGCTTCTACTTTGTTCATGAAAATTTCGGCTAATAATTGACTATGGGGATTTCCCGCTATAGCGGTCCATTTTTAGAAGCATTTTTATTTAATTTCCAGTACAAGTACTTCGAGTACAATAAATAAAAATAAAACTTTTTCAGTCATTTTCAAACAGTTTGTTATGTTGAAACTGAAGTCATAAAATTATTGTAAATAAAATGATTTAAACAAAGAAAATATTACGGTGCGACGGACTGTGTTTATTATTTCAATAGATTTTAGAAATTATTTTAAGGTAATTGAAATTTCAGTGACGAACCTTAAAAATGACCATGATTCATTCTGCATAATTTATTTGAATTTTTCACACGTGTTAATCTAAATTAGTTAGGTTTGTTCAATGCATAAGTATTTAATACTAGGTTTAGATTAAATTCAGATCAGATTTTCGACGAGAACGTCTCAGTCACTGGAGGTTGAAAGTGAAGGCAGTTACGTTAGCCAATAAGGCGTATCTCGCGTTATGCAACTCCGGGCCAATTACACGATCCCGTTGAATTTCTCGAAGATGGGAAATGCGGATTCGCATCAATTAGTATTTGTCAATTGTATCCATTTACGATATTGAACTAATGATTATGGTGCTTTACATATCGCCCGAAAACACGTATACTACATAAGATTAAAATTTTGCAAGTATGAATATGATATTTTGCATATTTAGAAATTGCATTTTAACGGTTTGCGACGTTCTCTTCACAAAACACATTTTGAGTCTCGACATAGTGCTAGCTCCAGTATCTGGTGAGGAGGCATTAATCACAGAGCCCGTGTTAAGGTTGTACGATCCAAAGGCACGTACCGAGGTGCATACGGATGCCAGTAGCCTAGGTATTGCGGAATTACTACTGCAAGAAGGGCGGATGGTGGGTTGCACTTAGTTTACAGTGTGTCACGTAAAACATCGGAGCAAGAAAGCCGATATCATTCAATAAATTAGAATTATTAGCCATTGTATATATGTTATCGAAAGATTGAGAAACTTCTTGATAGGAATATCATTTACTGTAGTCGCTGATTGTCAGGCGTTGGTATATTTGAATGCTCAGAAGACGATAAATCCCCAAATTGCGAGATGGTATGCTCTAGTGCAAGGATACGATATGCAAATAAAGCACCGGCCAGGACAGAAAATGGCTCACGTGGACGCGCTTAGTCGTTCACCCGGACACTCAGAAAACATTGATCTCGAAGCAGGTTACGATCCGTCGGTCGTCATGAATTTAGTGACAGATGAAGAGAGGATATTGCTTATACAAATCCGAATACTTCGGATGCAGCGTTTACACATTGCTTCTTAGTTGTAAATCGGCTTGTCGTGTCGCAATCTGTTAAGAGTATGTAATGTAACGCTGGTAAAATATTACAAATTTTTTCCCCAAGTGATTCAGCTGCTAAATGACAGCTTAAAAGGCTTCCTTTTTTACCCGATCCTTCAAACCAGATACCTCGACAACCAATGTTCGACAGTCTATGCCAAAAGTGAATGATAAGCACGAAAACATCAGTATCCGTACTATTTATAATTACTAGTTCAATACCTCTCCGAACAGCGTGAAAAATATGGCTGAACATCCCACAATCTGCTTCTAGGTGATTAGACTTCAAGTCTAGCATTTCGTGGGGTTTTCATATCCACCGGTCCTTACCGGTGGATATGAAAACCCCGCTGTTCCTTAACAGTTCTGTTTCAGCATTGATTTTTAAAAAAGTAGGATCATACGTCCAAAGAAATTGAACAAGCTGCAGTTTATTTTGAGAACAAGAAAAAAAATCTTTGCAGTCGGCCGGGATTTTGGATGAAGGACTAGATATAACAATTTGCTTCGGTTTCGTTTCTTTCGATCGTAATTGCGACTCAATGTACTAAATAGAAACGTCATCGTATCTATCGAAGATGACGTCAATTCTTTTGACGAAACGCTGGTATGAAAGATTCTGTAAACGTTCGAAAAATGCAGTGGCAATAGTGTTATATTTTTTTAATTGTGTTTTATGCACTAGTGACATCCCATCGAGAATACAAACTTTCGAATGATCAGATTTTATTATTTGCTGAAAAGTTTTGTTTCCACATGCATGTACTTTTTGAATTTCGATTACTAATGCTGATTTCGTATTTTTCCTGTAGAACCCTTCGTGGTCAAAGAGATATGTAGAGTAATCAAGGATTTCATGCGATAAGAACTGTCTCAGATCAAGTTCACGTTGTGATGCCACCATAAATGATTGTTGAAATGTAGTATTATTGGTTATGATTTCTACTTTTTTATTACTACTTGTGGATTGTTTTTCTTTGGCGGGCCTGTAATTGAAATTATAAAATGGCTTTCTTATAGAAGTACTGTCGAAAAAGTATTCCTAGTGAAAGCACATTTACAATAAACCTTGCAACTGGCTTGTCTGGCAACCCTCAGATACCAGGAACTGAACCTGGTATCTGAGGGTCTCACAAAGACATTCCAATCCATTTTTGCATACGGAATGTCTCTGAGCGCCTGCACTACTCCATAAGTGTAAAATTTTGTTACTTTTCATTACAAATTAAAATTAATTTTTTTTTACAATGATGGATTTCTATTGTATTATGATGATGCCGTTTTTCATTTCATACCTTACCCAAACAACCTCTTAATAGTCAAGAACAACGATTTTTTCCCAGCTACAGCGATAGAATCGACAACTCATATTATAGGGCCTAAAAAAATTGGAACATAACTTCCGTCCGGCACCCTCCACGATAACATTTTTTAAGCCTTTCTTAGCTTAAATCATCAATCATAATGCGGTCAACGGTTTTTGCATACTCAATGTCTCGGCGTCCGGTCTATGAATATTATTGGAAATATCAGGAAAAATTAATTGATTTGAAGAGTAATATTTTATTCTCGTTTCTAAAATTGATTTTAGTTCATCTGTTTTTAGTATCCTACTATGAAGTGTTTCTAATCTAGCAAATGTAACTGCATTTTCAATGTCACTCAATAATAATTGTAAAACGTTAAATTTATCTGACTATAATATTTCGAGTTGTTCAAATGAGAACTAATTTTAATTTAGCCATTTGTTATTGTCATTTGTCATCTTAATTGTGCTTGATAAGTGTGACTGTTTTATTAAAATTATCAATAATTTCGCTAGTAATTTGTTTTTGATTATTTTGTAAATCACGTATAGCTTGATCATAATGGGCTGCATCATTTGCATCAAGATTTCCTGAAATGCTTTATATAATTGAACCTAGTCCACGTTTTATTCTGCTATTAGGATTTAAGGAATTAAATTTTTGTTCAGCAGAATTTAATTGACATAATAATGCTTTATCGAAATTTTCTAATTCGAAGAAATAAGGATTGCCAAGACCATTTTGAATTGTGGAAATTTTTGCGTATTGTTCTTTTATTATTTGTATTTCATTTTCGACTGGGTCTAAATCGAAGGTCGTATACATTTTTGTAACACGGTCAAAGGGTGTGAAGGGTTCATAGTAGGAAGCCATAGGTAATTTCGTCACATTGGCAAAAATGACCTCTGATGGACAGTCGTTAACTCAGGAATGCTTAAGCGGCTTAAGTAATAAAATATACAAATTAATAAATAATAATAAAATTCGAAGGTTTCAAAATGTTTTAATTTACACTACATATGTTTCGCCATACAATGACTTCATCAGGTGGATGATAACAGTTATCATCCACCTGATGAAGCCATTGTATGGCGAAACATATGTAGTGTAAATTAAAACATTTTGAAACCTTCGAATTTTATTATAATTTCTTAATTTAAATAATGGAGTTTCAACAAGTATCCTCTTCGTCAATCAATTAATAAAATATACTACTGCCAGATAAGAAAAGTTACATAACAGCTTTTAAACTATTAAAACAATTGTTTCCTTTTTTATAACCAAAAGTAATTGTGGCAGACTTTGAACTAGGAATTCACAAATTACTTCGTTCCGTTTGGCGAAATGCTATTAGACGTTGTCGTTTTCATTTGAAGCAGGCTTGGTAAGAAATTATTTGACGGAAACATACATTGATGATGAGGCATTGTTTCCACCCCAATTGTGGGCAGCTAAAAGTTCATCTTTTTTTAACCACAAATGTATGTGAATCATTTCATAGTCATTTTAGTGAACTGAAATAATATTAGATATACAAGTCGAAACATATATTAAAATTCGCAGCATTCATTGTGGACCTCAATATAATTAATTCCCAAATGATAAAAAGAAACGAAAGCATGGAGAAAAAAATTCAAGAATATATGAGGGGAATTATATCGAGGAAAAAATTTGTAGAAACAGTATGTTATAGTTATAATAAATAAATTTATACTTTTATTTTTATTTGTTTTCTTTTATTTTGTAAAGTTAGTTATATTTAATAAAAATTTTCGTTCAATTATAATTTAATTTATATTATGCAATAACAATTTTGGAGGATTAACATGCACTGCGGGGGTCGTTATAAGTCATGGGTTGCATTGCAGGGGTCATGTGGTGGTCGATGTTACCAAATTACATATCTACAATTTTCTACCCACTGACCGTGTTACGAAATTACCATTGCCGAAACCGAAGTAGTGAACAAAGTTATGGGTTTTGGATTTAATTTCGGCTACACCTAATTTAAAGGGACGGATCACCGGGTTTTTGTTGAGATTGGTTATTGTTACTTCCTGAAGCATTGCTACTACTAGGGAGCACCTGTAACAATTTAGGCGGTTTAGCTGGTGGTCGTTTCAAATTTTGTTTGTGATTTGTTCTGCGTGGTGTGATTACTTTAATATTTTTGTTTTTAATAACCTCTTCTTTGGTAAATTGTTAATTTGTTACGATTGTTAGAGGTCAGTTTTTTTATGTTTGATTCTGGTTCGTAATTCAAAAGGTCACGTTGATTTTTATTGTGAATTTCCGAATATGTTCTTTGTGTTGAGTTAATTATTCATTTAATTTTTCATAAATTTTTTCAGTCATTTCGCGATGTTCCAAAATATAATTATTTAATAGATGTTGATTTAACTTCTTTGGTGTTTAAATGTCCGTTAATTACTAAATAAGTTTTTGTTTCGTAACTGAATGAACTAAATTATTATAATCCAATATCGCGTTCAATATATCTATTTGACCATTGTTTTTTGCCTTAATTATTCTGAGATGCTCAATAAGCGTGGAAATGGTACCTTTCTATTGATCCGTTAGATTGTGGATTATTGACAGTTATATAATGAATATTAACTTGGTGGATTTTGGAAAATTCTTGAACTACGGTATTTTTTAATTCCGATCCATTGTCCATTATTACTAACATAGGTAAGCCGTAATGAGTAATAAAAATTAATAATGCTTTTATTACTTCTATACCAGACAATACTGCTAGAGGGTAGGCTTGCGCATATTTTGAAAGATATCAATTAACGTTAGAAATTTTTGTCCTTGTACCCGAAAAGTATCAGCATGAACAATTTCAAATGGTTTAGTCCTTGTTGGTGTAATCAATCATAAGTTTTTGTTGAGGAGGGTTTCGATCATATTTATTAGTTTGACATGTATTGCACAAATTTATAAAATCAGTTATGTCGTTTTTTAATCCTGGCCAATAAAATGATCTTTTTATTCACATTTCCGTTTTTAAAATTCCACGGTGGTTCGTTTTACCTTCGTGGTAATTAGTTATAATTTCTTGTTGTCTGTCTTTATCACGTCACGTCTTCTAAAAGTGCGATAATTAATTTGTAAGCTGAATTTTTTAAAGGTTTTCCTCAAAGTTTCGCAAATTTGTGGTACTAATGAATCGTTCTTAAAATAAATGCCATTTGAATATTTTGTATCAATGTAATTTTTGAATAAATTAATAACATCGTTTTTTAAATCAATTATCGTAAGTTGAGTATTTATATGTTTTTTAGTAGAATGATTCGTTCTATTTTCGGTTCTGCGGGGGAATGTAAGACAAAGGTTAAAATTATTTGATGGTATTTGTATTTCCTGTATTGGTTCTTCATGACTCGCGTGTATGGTATCATCGTTGATATCATCTTCATCTCGAACGTCGGCCATTATTAGTGGTTCGCCTAGAATTCCTGTAAAAAACCTTTATTTAGCACCATACATTTCCATAACATATCTACTACAATTCGAACCCTACATTTCCATAACATATCTACTACAATTCGAACCCTATCCTAAAACACACCATTAGAGCCCTCCCCACGCACCTGAACTACCCCAACTTCCTCTTAACCCTCCTGTGTAACTTCAGCCCCGAGCCGGACTCGTTCATACTCCTCTTGTCTTCTCCAGGATCCCAACCGTCGCACTCCCCCCACCAATGCCGCAATGGAAGCGGACGATTCCTTTCACCCACCCTACTCTTTCCACCCCAAAGGTATCTCGGTCGCCCTCCTTATACCTGGAGTTTTATGTACTTTTTGTTGTACCTGTTATTCCTTATCCTTTCTACTCTTTCTTGCTTATTTACCTCCCTCCACCTTCTCGTAACCTGGTCCGCTGCCCCGCCACTTCCTTTTGCCTCTCTCTCGACTTGCAGCATTGACCACCCGGCCTTCCAGAACCTGCGCACTCCGTCCCTTTTCTAATCTCGATAGCCCAGTTCCAACTGCTCCTCTTCTCTTTATCTCTTCCACGGCCAACCTTACCCAATTCTCCCTCTTTCTCTGTCTCACCTCCATATCGAATTTCACCGCTCTCCTCCCTGCCTCTATCACCAGTCTCTCCTGGCCAGTCCCCTCCAGAACAATATATTCGAGGGTCGAGCGTTCTAGTTTCAGCGCTCTCTTTAGTCCATCCTGTTGCATCTTCTCTACCTCATTGTACCCTCTAACTCCAATACTTCCGCCCGAGAATTCCCGTCCTCAATGATTCTGCTTGGTCCTCCTTCATATGGACTTCAATATGAGATAACGGGTCGGCGTTTTGGCTTCGGTTTTTCCTTTTTTATATGTGATTTCATATTCGAATAATACGAATAATTCGAAAATACTGTTAATAGGGCCTAAGTTTTACAATTTAGTTTAATATAAAATATATAATATTTATAATACTATTTGTAACAGAGAGACTAAGAATGGCCACGCTATGGTGGCTATGGTGTGCAAGATCATATATTTACAATAAGAAACTTGAGAAAAGTACCTAAAATATGGCAAAGAGATATACCTATGTTATATAGATCTCGAGAAGGCGTTTGACAAAGTTCCCAGACACTACATATGGAAAACATTAGAAAAATACGAAGTAGACGATAATCTGACCAGGGCAATAAAATCAATGTACAAAACTAGTACAAATATAGTAAGAGTATTAAACGAAGAATCAGATAAATTCGTAGTGACACAGGGGGTCAGACAAGGAGGGGTGCTCAGTCCATTGCTATTCATCCTATACATGAATGAAATAATAAAAGAATGCAGTAATAAAGCGAAAAAAATAAGTGCAGGATACAATAGAATGCAATCTATAAACATCAGCGAATGTGCATTTGCAGATGACATTGTAGTAATGGCAAGTAGTGAAGAGATGTTACAGCACAATGTAGAAATATGGGCAAAAGCGCTAGAAGAAAAAGAGATGAAAATAAATGTAAAAAAGACCAAAACCATGGTTATCTCCAATGTACCGAAACAAGTCAACATAGAATTAAAAGGAAAAATGATAGAACAAGTGGATAACGTCAAGTATTTAGGAATAACAATTAACCAAACAGGAAACTATGAAGCAGAAATAAATAGCAGAATAGCAGCCGCGACCAAACTATATCATAGTATGAGAAATGGTTTCATAAACCAAAAGCAAATAAGTGTTGGAACACAACTAGCGGTATATAAAAGAATTTACAGACCTATTCTGCTCTATGGATGTGAATCATGGGTAACTACAGGAAAAATACAAAAGAAAATACAAGTAGCAGAAATGAAATATCTGAGAAGAATAGCAAATGTTACACTACTTGACAAGATAAAAAACGAAAGAATACGGGAAGACCTAAAAGTAGAAAGTGCTAGGAAATACATACAAAAAGCACAGTTAAGATGGTGGGGGCATCTAAAAAGGCTAGACAGGAACCGGCAAGTTAGGAAAGTGTATGAAGCAAAGAAAATGGTAATAGACGAAGAGGAAGGCCAAGGAAAGAGTGGGATGAAGAATTGGAGGAAATACTGGAAGAAAAAGGCTTAAGCACAAGAGAAGCGGAAATATTGGCAGGAGACAGAAACACCTGGAGACAGAAAGTGAATGAATAAGGAAAGTAATTAAATACTTCAACACTTAACAGTACATGAGGACAAGATTATATATATATATAGATATGGCCACTCGGGCCAATGCAATATCTTGTGAGGGCGAGTGGGGGGATCGAGGTAATAGGGTCATGCTCTTTTTGTAAAAACTAATAAATTTCACTGGTTTGCTTCAACAGCGACATCTTGTGTTTCGCATACAAAGCTAAGTTTAGTAGGTCACAATATCTATTTCTACCAGTAATTGCAGTCCTTCAAAATCATGAAGCCAAAAAGTACTTTGCGCAGATAACCGCACAATGGCGCATGGTAGAGAAAATTATAAGCTTCAGAATGCGATTTACATTTCGCGATACGCCACCTCGCAACAAACTTTTACACTAGCGACAAAAAGACATCTGTAATGAGTATTCATGTGATTGATACGTCCATTTTGCTAATTTCCGTATTCTTTCTTTGTTTAAGTATTATTTTTTGCGTAAATCCGCTTTTTTTAAAGCTATTAATTGTTAATATTTTGAATTGTCCCTTTCTCAGTAAACATGTTTTGTGGATAGCAGCGCCACCAACGGTAACTAAAATAACGTATAGATACATGAAAAAACACAAACTTTGCTCTTTAAACGTTGCAAAGTGTTAAATATAACTACTTGCTTTCGAAAAAGTAGTAAAAATACTTAAAAAATAGAATCGTCGTTTTTTCAGATTTGGGTTTGGGCCCAGATCAGCTATCACCTACTAAAATAGTATTTCAGAATGGCCCTGTATATACAGGTTGTCTCAGATAGTGTGCTCACTATTGGGATCTCGTAAACTTTAAGAGATAAAGAGTTGGTTAAATGAGACAAAATGTGCGCTACATCATGGCCTACTTACTGAAAAAAAGAAACATTCAAAATAATGGTCGGCATGGACGCTACACGCAAAAAAAGAAAAGAATGCATTTTAAATTTTCGCTTGTAGCTCAGTTCGATGAAAAGATACCGGAATAGTATTTTAACATTATTAAGGTACTTTTTTACGTAGATTCCGAATATGTTACTCTAATCGAAATAGCTTTTATAATTTTTGAGATTTCATAGCTAACTTTCTTATTTTAAATACAAATCGTAGGTGGCTT
>JAFFZR010019099.1:0-14179 GCA_018397195.1 Lethrus apterus | reverse complement strand
CTAAAAAACGATGTCGAAATGATGAGAAGGGTCCAGTTCAAATTTTTACGACGTGTTAATCTTTGCATTCATGCAGAAGGCGGTATATTCGAACATTTGTTGTGAATTTTTTTCGTTGATTTGATTAAAATTTCTAGTTCGTGTTGAGGGTTATTAATTTTTTCTGCCTAAACTATGAGAAAAGACGAAATGGAGCAAGAGACAAGAAATGTAGGTAACATATGTGTCTATCAGCAAAAAAAGTTTCAAAAGTATTCATAAAATAACAAAAAAAGTATGAGCTTCTTAAGATGTGGATGACCATTTTTTGACCACTTACAAAACAGGCAGAGGAGAAAATAATGCCAAATAATGCTTTCTTTCAGTACAAATCCACATACCAAATTTGGTGCCAATCGCGAAAAGCGTTATAAAGATTTCTCGAAAAAATGATTTCTTTTCAGGAAATTTGTATCCCTCTAGCGGCTAAACGAGGCAACTTTGAATAGAGGTAAGTTGGGTTAAATCGTTCTATTTTGGCCTCAGGAATATGTGTTATTATTTTGTACAGACCTCTCGGGGACCCCGTATAGGCTCTTTCTTAAATAAGTCCCACTATATTAACAGGTAATAGCTGACCATACCCCAAATGCCTATACAAAAACAATGACATTTTTCATCCGTTTTTGCGGATTTGGGTTTGGGTTAACGTTGGAATAGTGGGACATATTTCACATGAACCCGTATATACAGGTATCCTATTAGTGCGATATTCTTCGATATCTCCGTTGTTATGGAAAATACAAAAAATATGTTATGACAAAAGTTTTTTGAATTAACGGTCTCCACCACCTAAAATTATTTTCAGTTATACGGAGTGTTTCGTTTGTGCGCAACAACGATGAACTTTAATATTTTAAATGGAACACCCTATATATTATTACATTTTTCAATTCACTGGGTAATTCTAATATAAGTTTGTTAAGATAATATTTGTCTATGTCTATTCGTTTTTAAGATATTTGCATTTATTCAAAAATTTTGACAGCCGACGGTCTTCGGCAAAACGCCTGTAGTTCAATAACGATATACAGCAAGATCATGAAATTTTATGCAACACTAGAGTGATCTTTAGTGATAATAGTAAAAGCATTAGAAATTTGATATGTAACACAACATACTTAATAAATCTTCTTCTTTTTGAAACAATTGAAATGCGGAAAACTTAATTTTTTTAAATGGAAGTGTATATTTTTATGCATTAGTCGAAAGCAAATTTTAATTGTCTATTAATTTGAATAAGCAACATATGTAGTAAATATTAATAATTTTCCAGATATTGATGTATTTTTTAATTTTTGCACATTGTCATCCCTCCTGAGAACCATAAAAGTAATTTTTAAATTGTTTTTTAAAACAAAGCTGATAAACTACGAACTAATAAATAGAATATGCTGTAAATAAGAAGATACACCAAGCTTTACATTTCAAAGTTTTATAATATTCACACATTAAATAGAGAGATCACAAAATGCCATATTTTGTATGTAATATTACTGCTTTCTTGAGTAAAGCTTGGTGTATCTTTTTATTTACAGCATATTCTATTTATTAGTTCGTAGTTTATCAGATTTGTTTTAAATAAACATTTAAAAATTACTTTTATGGTTCTCAGGAGGGATGACAATGTACGATAATTAAAAAATACATCAATATCTCGAAAATTATTAATTTTAACTACATATGTTGCTTATTCAAATTAATAGACAATTAAATTTTGCTTTCGACTAATGCATAAAAATATAGCGGTTCCATTTAAAAAAATTAAGTTTTCCGCATTTCAATTGTTTCAAAAAGAAGAAGACTTATTAAGTATGTTGTGTTACATATCGAATTTCTAATGCTTTTACTATTATCACTAAAGATCCCTCTAGCGTTGCATAAAATTTCATGATCTTACTGTATTTCGTTATTGAACTATACGCGTTTTGCCGAAGACCGTCAGCTGTGAAAATTTCCGACTAAATGCAAATATCTTAAAAACCAATAGACATAGACAAATATTATCATACAATCTTATATTAGAATTACCCAGGGAATTCAAAAATATAATAATACATAGGCCGTTCCATTTAAAATTTTAAAGTTGTTCGTGGTTGCGCACAAACGAAACACTCCGTATAACTGTCACTAATTTTAGGTGGTGGAGACCATAAATTCAAAAAACTTTTGTCTTAAAATATTTTTTGTATTTTGCATAACAACGGAGATATCGAAGAATATCGCACTAATGTTTCACCCTGTATATGCTAGTTATTATATTTTCTTGATAAGGTAAAATCTTCATTGATATTAAGGATTTATTAGTATTTTTTATACATGTTTGTAGTAGTATTTTATTAGATAATTTACACCTAGTTTCTGTCGAGTATCAGTGCAACTGCTAATATATTGGATGTTTGACTGCTGAAATTCACACCCCAATGTATCACATAATTAGTATTACTATTACCATTGATGAAATTAATTACACGGAGAGATTACATAATACAATCAACTGATTAATCTCAATAATAATTTTAGTAAGGTTATAATAAAATATTTTAGGGGTGGGGAATTTTGTTTTTAAATGCGAATTTATTATATTTTCTCTCAAATCTTTATGTGTTCCGTAGAAAATTATAAATTCCGATGAAAGTGATTTTTTTCAGTAAACAAAACGCGACAGAAAATTGTTATAGACCAAGTGCCTAAAACTGGGAAATAATTGTCTATGAAGCTTGAAGATGACATTCTTAAAACTGTATAATGTAAAACTGAAAATATGACTAAATAATAATAAGCGAGTCACTTCATAATTCCGATAGCTTTACCACTTTGCTATTTCTCAATATGGTGAAAAATTATCACCCTTTTTACAGCATGTCTTGGTGACGCTTTATATTTATGAAGTTAATTTACGTTTTTCTAGTAAATCTATACTGAAAGAGAAAATTAGAATATGCAGTCGCATTTAATATTTGCCGCACACATTGTTTTACAAGCAAGCAGATTTTGCAAAATCATGGCAATTTTATTTCCAATGGGTACGTATAAAAAGGCATGTAATTGCCTCATCTCAAATTTTTAAAAGCAAGTGATGCATTATTTAAAAGCTATTTTTAATTAATGTGTTCTTAGAATATCAGTATTTTATGAAATAAAAAAAAAACCGTTTGAAATATGAAGCAGATTGCTTTGCATGTATTTCGTTTTCAACGATTTAGTTGTAAGTCGCTTTCTTTTTTCCTCATTGTTTTTCCATGGCAAGTTCAAAGAAACTAACATGACTGAGAGGGATTTTTGGTTGCGGTCGTCTTATTCCAACGTTCGCTGCAAGAATTAAGGAAACGTGGAAAACCTGGTCAGAATAGTCGGTCGGAAAACAACTCAAATTCAGAAACATTACAAACTTTTATCTCTATATAAATTTCCAATGTCCCCCATGAAGATATGAATCCTAGACATTGAGATTACTACCCTACCCCTAAGATATGAATAAGCAAGTGGACCAGTCAACCCATTAAGACATATAGCGACAAATTTTGATTATTAGTGGTTTTTATTTGCAAGAAAATGTCCTCTACTGTAAAAATAAAACATGGGAATGTCGTTTACCAACTTTCACACAATAGAGAGTATCTAACGGGGGAAAAATATCATGATCTTGCAGGTCACTCAATGAGTGGCTCTATCTTGTCGAATACAAACGATTTTCATCGTAGTCGTCATCATTCTGCATTAATTTATGACGTCATTGGAGACATATATAATCTTGGCGAAGTTCAAGGTATAATTCCCCCAATTAATGTAATCGATTCCTTTTTTATCAAGTATATTTTTTCAAAATTTTTCTAAACTGATTAAATAGAAACAAAAAAAGAATTATAAAGGTCTGCATCTAGTAAAAATAGGGTTGCCTAAATTGTACCACCCACATCCTATATTGTACCGACAAATTTTTATGGCATAATCAATGCATATATTTTTTTCTATGAACATTTTAATTGTTTTAGTAGCAATCTTTATAATAAAGTAACGAAAATTTAAATAAATACATTAATTCTTAAAAAATAGAACACTTACAAATCAATATTTTTTCTTTGAAACAGTAGGAAAATATATAAGTATTTAAATAACATTATGACTAATAGGTACTGTAATACCTAATAGGAACGCAACTCAGTTAAGTATGTACATACATACATACATTATGTACAATTATCAGAAATATACTCTGTATGTTTAAAGGCACCTGTACACGTTCGTGAACCTGTACAGTACATTTGCAACACTGAACCATATCTTCGACCACTCATTAAAATTTACTTTTTTACTGCAGGCTCCTTTAAGGTAGAAGGCCGACTTCATTAAAAATCCTCTTTTTGACAATGTTTACTTTATTAGATTTTTTTGATTTTCTTTTTCATTGTTTTGATTGTAGTAGCTCTTCTTTATAGGGTTTGGATGTTAAAATCACAGTTTTTTGGACGGGTTGGCACTTTTTTTTGTTGCTGTACAGGTAAAGGAGGCAAAGGAGAACTTCTGGACTAATATAACCATTTGTTGCAATTTCCTCTACAGGTTCTTCCATTACGTCATCGACTATTTCAGTGTTCGTTATCATTTCAGTCGGCGTGAAACTTTTTCCAGAACCTCTGCAGCTCCGAATTCATTTTTGTTTTCACCATTTAACATTTCTGAAGATGCAAACTCCGCATCTGTAAAAACTAGTCTATTTATAGGACAAATTCCAGCACCTTTAGAAATAGTAGCAGCTTGGCAATAGACTAAACCCAATAACTTCTCCGCTACGATTCTTAAACTTGCACATAATACTTTCCCAATGGAGAAAAGAATCCTACATCTAATGGTTTTATTCTGTGTATCCTGTGTATGTCCAGGTAACTGCAATAAAATGACACCGTCACTGAATGTGTGGTATGGCCATCGATCAGAAGTAAAACTTTTCTATTTTGATTTGGTTAAAGATGAGTAACAAAATGCTTGAGACTTAATATATCCCCTTTCGGTCTACTAAACTCCCAGGAGAAGCATCTTTCTTTAGCTTTTCATGCATTCGCACCCGTTCAAATATTATAATTGGTGGAATAAAGAATCCAGGAGGGCTAACACACTAGAGTATGGTAGTATTATGGAGTGGGTCAGGATGAGTGTGGTCACTGGGTCGAGGACTGCAAGGCAATGGACATGGGGACGCATAGTGAGAGGGACAAGAAATGTAGAGAAGTATGAGCCAGACGGGGGAGCGCCTGGCGATATTAAAGAAAATAAAGAAAATGGCTGGAGCAAAAGGGCAAAGGACATGATATGTAGTTATTAATTATGCCAAATAAAGGTTTTTTGTAGTATTAGTGCCCCGTTCTCCGCTCGTAAGACCACTTTTCCCTTTTTGACTTACAACTTTCTCAGGCTTCTTTTGTATTCTGCAGTCTTCTCATACAAGTTGAAAAATTCACCCACACTTTTCCTATTAACTCCTTTCACGCGAGCAGTAGCAGTAGCTTCGGGTTGGCGTAATGACAAATATGGATGACGTTTTATAAATCCGTACTACCACTTCATCCAGCAATTTTTTGGTTTTCATTGCATCGGCAATTAATATTATTTGCATTGGCTACTTGATAAGTAACCAAAGGTCTATTATCCTTAAACCAAAAATATGTTTTTCTAAATTAAGAATGTGCCGAAAAAGATCCTCTTCTATGTGATTAGGTAGAGCAGTCACGCGTCACGTTATTTGTTTTTTATCCTCTATACGCACAAAGAGCGTTCTGCAGATTTTCTTCAGACCATCTTTCTCCATCTGCAAAAATAGCATGTATCTAGTACCAATATGTTTCAAAAACATATCATTTTTAAAACGAGGGCAGAGTATCCCCTTTATTGTACCGGTACAATATAGGAACTCTGGTGGCACAATTTAGGCAACTAGACATTTTTCAGTGTACATTTTAACTGTTAATTGTAGGTTATGAAAGAACGGAATGTGAATTATACATTCAAATAGCCAAAATTATAAAGCTTTTATTAAAATAATCAGCTAATTATCTACTTAACGGGAAAGAATTAATGTAGTTTACTTTCATTTTACGCCTTAAAACTACAACGTACACACTGGATTTCGGATTTCATTTATATTAACACTACTGAATGTATTGGCGCCAAATTTACATCGACCGTCGAAGAAGCTTTAATATTTCATCTAGTAGGTAGCAGATGGAGCTAAAAGTAATAGTTTTCGAAATATGACGGTGATACAATAAAAGCACCGGTACAATATCGGCAACTCTCCCCTACCAAGAAAATGGAAGTTCTCTTCAGGGATAAACTCAATATACAATCCAACGTTGCGGAAGTCTACCAAATAAAATCCTGGCAGAATTACAAAATTGGGAGCAAAAGAAAAACATTATGGCAAATGATGGCAATTATATACATAGAAAATGACATGAAAATTCAAAGATAAACTGCAAAAGATGAAAAAGGAATCAAAGTAAAAGTGAAATATCAGAAAATAGTTACAAATGGCAAAAATAAAAACAGAAAATTCAGATGTAAATGAAAAGTGGGAAAAACTACAGAAATTCTTAAGGCAGCAGAATCACAAATATCACTAGTCTACAGACAACGCCGTAATGAATGGTGGAATGAAGAATGTAGTGTGTACTTTGAAGAGGAGAATAAAGCAACTAGCAAATGGTTACAGACAAGAAGACTGGACAATAAAGAAGAATATGTTAAACCAATAAAAGAATGTAACAGATTTATAAAACAAACAATAAACTGGTTAGAGCGAAAAATTGAAGACAGGAAAAGAAAACAAAAGACTAAAGCAAGAAGCAAATGGTTACAGACAAGAAGACTGGACGATAAAGAAGAATATCTTAAACCAATAAAAGAATGTAACAGATTTATAAAACAAAAAAAGCTGGTTAAAGGGAAAAATGGAAGACATAGGAAATGAAAACAGAAAACAAAATTCAAAAAAGTTTTACCACAGAATAAATGAAAAATCAATCAGAAAACCAACCAAGAAGTAAATTAAAGGCCTGCAGAATAAACATGGGTTATCAGCAGAGAGTGATGGGGAGGTTAAATTAATATGGGAAGACTATTTTAATTAAAGAGCTGTTAATAGATGAGGAATGCCCACATTATTATGAAGAACCCGGAAAAACCGAAGACGAAGACAACATAAGTGAACCTACATTAAATAAATAAATTAATTAATTAAATAAAAGACGTATTAGAATATAGCAAAAATGGAAAAACTCCAGGCGTAGATGGTATAAAGATGGAGTTAATAAAATATGGAGGAGAAAAATTCCAGGGGGCAATGTCGGAATTAATAAAAAGATTGTGGATTACGTTGCAATAAGAAGAGGGCAATTAATGCTAGCCCTAAAAGAATATAAAATACCTCCTAAATTAAGAAAATTAATAGCACTTAAAAACACAAGAGCTATTATACAAACAGAAGATGGGAAAACAACCGAACTGAATGTTAATAAAGGTGTTATGGTAATGCTTTATCTATTACGCTATTCAATTTGGCAGTAGAATATGTATTGAGAAAAATAAGATAAAAAAGGTACGCTAAGAACAAAAGGACCACAAATTGTTGCGTACGCAGATGACGTAGTGAAAATTACGAAACAAAGAAAACTAATGGAAATAATCCCAAGAAATCGAAGAAGAAGAAAAAAGGTGGTCATGGAAATAAACACAGAAAAACAAAATTTATGAGATTTTGCAACAAAAAACTAAGACATAAATAGCAACTGGTAGTTGGGAATTTGAAGCGGCAAAAAGTTCAAATATCTTGGAAGCAACAATTAAACAATTAAAGAAAAACTAGTTGCAGTTCACGCGAATGAGAAAATGTTGGACAGTAGATCTATTAATAGTAAAACAAAGATCAAAATCTATAGAAATACAATAAAGCCCTTATAGCTTACGACACAGAAGCAATGCACTAGCACAAAAAGAAAAGCAAGGACTAAATGTTTTAGAAAGAAAAATGATGAGAGCTAGTTTAGGATCAATCAAAATAAGAGAAAATGAGAATAATAAGAAGAATGAACTATAAAATAGAAAACGAACTCCCCCTAGTTCGTTTTCTAGACCTAGTAAAATGACATAAGATCGATAATGGAATGGAAGCCAGGAAGCAGAAGACGAAGAGGCAGTCCAAAAACAAGATGGATGGACGAAGTGGAAAAAGATATAAGGAATTTGGGAATAAGCAACTCGAAGGAAGAGACCGGCAATAGGAAAGAATGGAATGAAATAACAGAGACGGAAAAAATGTCTGACGGTAAGTCAAACCGTATTGTCAGGTATCACCTGTTAAAATAGTGGGATATTATTTCAGAATTATCCTGTATATATGTGTGCAGTAGTAAGTCCATAACTTGTTGCAAAACATTTTTGATGTATGTAGTGGGTTGAACGCCACAGGGCCATTTTATTCCTTCACCTTATATTTGGGAAGCAGTTTGTTCCATCATCAGAGACTACTGTAATTTTATGACGTTATTACTTTTATGTTTCTAATTTAATATATACAACTTAAATAAAACATAACTACAGCAATTAAGTTTTTTTTTTAATGGTAAATACTGAAAATAATGTAAAATAATCATAATTTTGACAATAATTTACTTAATCAAAAAAATCCAATAATTTAAAATGTCTGTTAGCATTAAGTGTAGGTATTTCTACAATGAAGATGACATTTTTGGATAAAACGGAAAACATAGCAACTGGACAAGCTAAACAGATTAATCCAAATAAGTAATCGTATTTCGTCGTGAGACGCAGCCCTTAGTAATAGGCTCATCCAGGTACTTCCAAAGCTGTATAACAACACCCTTTTAAGAGTTTTGTTCGCATAAGAAAATCTTTGTCGAGGATTTTTCTCGGATATTTTATTAACCTACTATACCTATATGTTTTATGTATTTTTTGTAAACCAATATAACTCCATTAGACTGGACTTATCTAGTTTGGTTAGAATTTATTATTACAATCCGTCAAAAAGAATAATAATAACTATAGCGAGAAAATTTATGTGACAAGTCATAATAATAGTCTCAAGTTCCTAGCTCTAAAAGTCGAAAAATCATGTACCAAACCATAAACTGCAAATCCCACCGGAAATATATATTATTATAATATATATTATTATTGTTAAAATTTGAAATTAAATTAATATCTTTGGTCTCATTTTTTATAACCTAGAGAGGTGAAGATGAACGCTTGGACATTTCTTAAAACATATCTGTTATCAAGTATAATGTGTATTGTAAAATAAGAGTCATATATGTCATGTATCTACAAGCCACTCAGCTTTATGGGATCCAAAATTAGTTGTAAATGATAGCCTTTAGAATGGAGTTCTTTTACTGATTTTACATGAAAAGTGTAACTACTGTAGCAAATGTATGGTTGATTTTTGAAGACTAAACAAAAAAAAATATTAAAATTAAGAAAAAATCTCATCGTAATAAAACTTGCTTTGAATCTTTTTTTAGTCATATTTCGAAAAGGTTCTCTATTTGGGGCATTTGAAATAAAGCGACAGAGATGTCGGTGACACGCGACTTGTTGGTTGCTTTTGGCCGTCAAGTATCCGTCTTCAATGTATCTAATCTCGTGTTCATATGATAGGGTAGGTATATTGGTGAAACAAAGCGACTAATCAGCAAACATGTGTCTGTACAATGGTTGAAGACAGGATAAAAAAGGACAAAATAAAATGTGAAATATAATTTATATAATATATGTAGATAGACAGGTAGATCGTACAGAAGTAAACCTGAATATCTGAAGATAAATAAAAATTCTAACACTCATATATGCGTAAGAGTTATGTAGACTTTGCAGAGGCAAAACTGCAGTCTTCAAACTGCGAATGTTACGGAAAATGTGGATGAGAACCAAAGACTTACAAGACGAGGAAATATTCAGCAGAGCCGGTGGAAATCTAAAACAATGAAAAAATCAAGCAATTAAACGTTATTTAGGAGGGCACAGAAGCTACCGACTACTCTTTGTGGAAAACGACTATAAAGATTAAAAATAGCACGAGGTAAAATCCTGCTAATCAGAAAACAACATAGGACATGGGAAAAGACAGAGAGACAAAAAGTTAAGAAGTTTGCTGAAATCCTAGCCAAGGGTTTTCCACCATTTTCATAAAAAACCCACCACAGGCAGAAGAAGATTTTATCACTTCATTCCTAGAAAAAAGATAATATAGAAATATGAAAGAGGGGGAAAATATTATCCAGAGAAATATTCATAAGAAGAGCCCAGGATTAGACATTTTTACTAGGCAAGATATAAAACAATATCCAGAGAATTCAATAACTCTTAACTCAAATCTACAATAGGATGCCCAAAGTAGGCCACTACCCGTCCCAGTGGGAAATAATAGTTTTGATTTCTAAGCCTAGAAAATCGGCGGAAGAATCAGCTTATTGTCCAACTTGTCAAACCTCTTCGAGAGGTTGTTTCTGAAGAGATTGGAACCATTACTAGAAGAACTCAATAATGACTACCAGTTCGCGATGGGCATGCTACCATTGAACAATTATACAAATTAGTTGAAATTATAAACAATACATTTGAATGCAAAAAGTACTGCTCTGCTGCCTTTTTGACTGAGCAAATTGAAATTAAAATTGCTTCACTTATACAAATTGAGTTTTTTCGGATGTTTAGTATGGAGATCTCGGAAATCAGCGGAGATAAAGAGACGATTAAATGGGGAAATAATTCCAGTTTTACGAGCTCAATTTAATGAGGTTTTTGTTTCTTGGAAAAAATGTATGGCTAACTAGATATATCGAAAAAATATATTTTTTTGTTATTTTGTTCGATGCCTATGGCTCTGTTATTATTGACTTAAGAAAAAATGTTGAAAGGAAAAAGTTGTAGGTAATTATGTGCTTAATAATACTGTCTAACCGAATTTTTTATTTAAGCTATAATTTCCGAGTTATGACAGAAACATGTTTTTTCTAATGGAAACCATAGTCGGCCATGACTTTATAAAAACGGCCTTTTTTCAACGATTCTATTGATATACCACTCGACCTAGTTATTTTTATAAATAAATAAATTATGGCCATTTTTTCTTTCAATTTTCGAAGTTTTCAAGTAGTACGCTATGGAAACAACTGATAGCTGCACATCGCGTTTGATAATAAAATTCAAATTAGTTACTAAATTTCTTTTAATTTCGAAATCATAAACATAATTATTTTGGTGCGAAATGTTGGTTCCGTTGGAGTTATAATTTTAAGTGAAAGTAATTTCCGATAAACTAATAAACAGTGGCATAACTCGGAAATTATAGCTTAAATAAAAAATTCGGTTAGACAGTATTGTTAAGCACGTAATTACCTATAACTTTTTCTTTTACACATTTTTTCTAAAGTCAATAATAACAGAGTCATAGGCATCGAACAAAATAACAAAAAATTTTTTTTCGAGATATCTAGTTAACCATGCATTTTTTCCAAAAACAAAAACCTCATTAAATTGAGCTCGTAAAACTGGAATTCTTTCCCCATTTAACCGTCTCTTTATATCCGCTAGTTTCCGAGATACTAAACATCGGAAAAAACTCATCCTGTATATGCCATACTTGACCAACAGGTACTTTACTGTAAAATAAAAACAGGAAATAGTTAGTATATATCCGATCCAATTGTGGGAGTTCCACAGGTAGTGTCTTCGGGCTTATTCTTCATCAACTCTTCATTGGTGACCTACTTCAAACGCCTTTACTGCAGTTTTGTGGACGACACAGCTGTTATAGCAACAAGCTAGGTGTCGCTACGCATCCCATTAACTCCGGCAAGCTTTCGATAACATTCAGAAGTGGCCGAAGAATGACTTCTTAGGGTTCAGGAAATAAAATCCCAAAAAATAACGTGCCCAACTCCCTCGCTGTTAACCTCTTGGACAAGCCGAAAGATGCATCTGTTGAGGAGTCGCGATAAGTAATAGATAAATAAATCCTTACCTTACACTTACAACATACTTTTGGTTCATATATTAATAAATTATTAAAAAACATAAACAGTTTTAAAAATCAATGCAAAGCACCTCTCTATAATAATTGGCGATGCCCTTCTTGAGATTTGTCAGAGAAAAACGGCCTTCAAATTTTAATAGAAAGATGAACGAAATGAACAAATTAATCCAGTTAATCCACGATACAGCAAAATTTTACTAAGAAAAATTATTCAGAATAAGAAATTATGGCCCTATACAAAATTGCACGATGATCTACCTAACTTGGGCCATAATTTCTTATTCTGAACAACTGTTCGTAATATAATGAGAAATCTATTTTTGTCGGAAAGATTTTCATTTATAAGCATTGGTTGCTTGGAAATTAAACGAGACCAATTTGACGAACAAAGAAATTGGTCGAGTTTAATTGCCTTTAGCAATCATTGCGAATAAATGAAAATCTTGCCAGACAAAAGTTGAGTACGAATGATCTTTGGTTGGAGAATTAACCGAATGAATTATACATTGACGTTTGTCAAAATGACATTTAATGTATTTTTAAAGTTTTCATGGTTACTAAGTCAAAAACTATGACGTAGCTGCAAGAAAAGCACTATGTAATCTTTTCATACGTAAGAGCATAAGTGCTCCAACTTTTGCCGGAAAGATAGATTTTTATTTTGCATGAGTAATGGTTGCTTGGTAATTATACGAGACCAATTTGACGAAAAGAGGGCTCGTTTCCAAAGAAATTGGTCGAGTTTAATTGCCTTTAGCAATCATTGCGAATAAAAAAGTAAAATCTTGCCAGACAAAAGTTGAGTACGAATGATCTTTGGTTGGAGAATTAACCGAATGAATTTATAACACTGACATTTGTCAAAATGACATTTAATGTATTTTTAAAGTTTTCATGGTTACTAAGTCAAAAACTATGACGTAACGGCAAGAAAAGCACCATGTAATCTTTTCAGTATAAGATTGTTCTAACTGGTGCATGTAATTTTGGTTTTAAAATATCATTGGTCCACGTCATCATGAGGATAATTCTCAATATAAGGTTGTTCTGATTGGCGCATGTGATCTTGGTTTTAAAATATCTTTGGTCCAGTAAAATTTTGCCGTTTCATGGATTAACTGGATTAATTTGTTCATTTCATTCATCTTTCTATTAAAATTTGAAGGCCGTTTTTCTTGATTTTTTTTTCTTATGTAACCTATTTAAAATTTATACCGTTGATAACAGATTTAAAAACAATAACGAAATAAAAAATAAAAAATATAGGTTGCCATTACACAAAGGAGTGGGGGTAAAAAAATTTGACATGTAATAAACAAACAAACAAAATATAATAGAGAACTATATAGGTAATTCTATCCATTTTTGCGACTACTATACTGCAAAAATGCCTGAAGTCTGTACGTATATGTTTATATAGTTATCAGTGTTGGAATCAGTTGGAAAGATTAAGGAAATGGAAGGAGAGTATGGAGAGTATGCTATGAAAATAATGTAATTATATATTTATTTATTATGAGTTTTACTGGTTGATGCTCAAGAATAATAGATAAGTATTATTTTATTTATTATAGTTATATTTATATACAGGGTGATTCCTAAAAAACGCCGCAAGCTGTAGCTCTCTTGTTTATTGTCCGATTTCAAAAAACAAAAAACACAGATAAATGAAATACTACATGTATACCACTGTATAACAAGTTAATTTTGGTGAAATATTTATCAGAAAAAATAAATAAAATATTCATCAAATTAAACTGGATTTCCTATAAAATTCTCAAGTGTGCCGTGGAAACACAACACTACAACAATCAGAACACAAAGCGATAAATGTCATTTAAGCGTCAATTTCTTCGTTTCTTCCGTATTTTAACTTATTTTATAATTCAAATTTATTTTTTTTTTGTGAAATAACAAAACATGGATAACAATCAACTAACTGACATGCTGCAAGTGTATTTCGAATGTGGTAAAAATAGTAGTCAAGCGGTGCGCGTTTTTTGGATGAATGCCCTCTCGCGGAACTGAATACACTTTTTTTTCAACAAGATGGGGCTACCCCACATAACGCTAGAATAAATGTTAATT
>JAFFZR010019097.1:0-14664 GCA_018397195.1 Lethrus apterus | reverse complement strand
TTTCTATACTTAGACAAACCATTGGGAAAGTTATAAATAAAGTTGGTCAAGGAAATCAAAATTAAGATAATTTCTTTATATTGATTTTTTCAATTTCTTTCAATTTTCCTTCAGTGTGTACAGATGACATGGTTGGTCATAATAAATAATAAAGCATGTATTAAAGATGATCAACACGAAAAGAAATGTAAACAAAACAAAACAACAACAACAAGGTCCACTTACAATGTAATAATATTCTTTACAAACAGTATATTTGTTTTTACTTGAAATCAGCATCAATAAATTCTAAATTAATTAATTCTAAATTGCATATTCTTAACATCATTTTAATACATTAATAATGCTAATTCTAATGATTTGTTAAATGCTATAGTTTCTGCTATAGCTAATATTATTTTCATAGTCAATCAAAGTACATAGCATTATGTATCAATAATTGACATTATTATTATATAAATGCAGTATTTAGTTATAAACATACACATTAACAACTGCAGCGTTCTCAGAAATCAATTTAATTGAGCAGTTTCAACATTACGGCAACAATAATGCTAAAGTAATAAATATTTCTTAACATGTTAATGGTAAAATTATTTCATTTTTCATATTCGATTGGTACGTTTTCTCGTCGATAATTTACTATTTTAACTCTGCGCAATTACATCCTAAATACGGTACTGTGATGATATTTATGGCGTCGGTGAATGTTGTTGAGTACACCTTAGCTAATTCGTAATAAACTCCAGCGGCAGTGTGGCTCGGAATCAATTAGTGCACCAGTTTAACAGATAATTCACCAACAAATTCTTGCAAGGCTAACCGCCACTACACGGTCGGTTGATCTCAGCAAGTATCGATTACATATTTCAAAGTTTTCTTATTAAATGCTAAAGAAAATTATCGCCAAGTTGATATGCATGTGAAAATAAATTGCTATAATTAATCATTTTTTTTGTGAATATCAAAAATTGATTTTGTTTTATTTAATTATTTCGTTCCCTGTTGCTTAAAAGTGCGTATCTAACCATAAAATATGTTCGACACAAATTTTCTGCTGTCAAATAACAACATATTTATGTAGATAATTTTAAACAAATACAAATCACCAGAAGGTGATAGCATACGCAGACGATCTGGTGCTATTAGCGGATAACGAGACGGACTTAAAGGGCTGACGAAGAGATTCGAAAAATTTCTGGAAAGGACATCAAGAAAACCAAATTAATTATATTTATAAAAGGGGGAGGAATGAGAAGAAAGATCAAGCTAAAGTGGAAAAAGAAAAACATAGAAGAAGTAATAGAGTGGATTTACCTAGGCTGTGTGATTAGAGAAAATATGTCTTTCGGAAATCACCTGGAATATGCGTGCAAGAAAGCTAGGAAGGCGGAGGCAGGACTTAGAAAAGTGTTGTGAAACAAACGGGAAGGAAATTGGAACGAGATTCTGTCTTATATCAAAAACAATACAAATCATCAAAAGAATTAATTAAAAGGGAATTCCCAAAATACGTTTGGTGAATTGAACTTAACATTATCAAAGTAAAAAATAGCTGACAATTTTCTTTATTTCCAACTTACTATCCCCATAAATTTACATTAATAATATAATGGTTCACTCAAGCATAGTAACTATTAACAATATTACTCTATGTATCTATGAATTAGACGAAATTCCCATAATTTAAATCATATCATTTCGTACAAATTATACACATACGCACCTAATATAACCACTACTTATTTCATTTTTTCATTAATGTCGGTAATTCAAAGATAATTAACGTAATATTACGTTTCACATGAACCACCACTGATTTAACACATACACATCCTTCTTAGAAAACCTAACATTAACTGTAATATGTTATAATTTAAGCCAGGCTGTTTCCAATTACCGCTAATTAGCAGTGAAAGTGTATGACAATTTGTAACGTTTCGTGTTTGTAATTTCGTAGATTTTTTTTAATACGCGAAATAAATTGAAGCTCGATGATTTTTTTATTTACGTTGGTTGCATCCATAAGAGTCACAGAACCTTAATTATTTTATTGTCGAAATGTGAAAGTACCATAACAAATTACTAATATGGCGTAATTATAGTATATGGTTCGTCTAAACATTATTTTATTTAAAAAAATTATAATTAATGTCCATCGCGTGTATCAGTCTAATTTGTAATAAAATAAAGCGCAAAATTAATAATAGAAATAAAAAATACCGAAAGTGAAAAATGTACGAAACAGGAACGTAATTGCAACATTTTAATGAAGAAATTTTGAAAAATGCAACACACAAATTGTACATAATTTTTGCTTTCGATTTTATGAAGATTTATTATCAAGGTAATGCGTCCATAAAATGCGTTAATATTAAAAAATTACTCTTTAATATGCAATTTATCACGAATTTCAATAATAAGTAGGAGAGAAAAATGCCGTCTTGGAAATAATGCTTAGGGTAGCAAGTGATACTTTGCATAATTTTTTATCTTAATTATGAATCTCGTTTCGTACCGCTTATTTCGGTGTTTTTTTTATGATAAATTACTGGTCTGTAATGTGACACACATTCAGACGTTTAATAATTACCTTAACTTATAGAACATAAAAGTTGTTGTCATTATTTATAATTTATCAAAATGTAAAAAGCTCTTGTTCATTTTTAAAACACTGAGTAAGATTATAAGCATATATGTACAATTTAATCAATTATGATATCTCGTATAATGTGAAATAGTGACACGAAAGAAAATCAGTTTCCTTTTGAAGTCAAGTAACGAAATATATCTAAGATTACAACTTAAGAAATGAATGTGGTTATTTAGCTATTGGGAATAAACAATCCTCAAAGTAAAAATTGTATTTAAAATTTTTTTTTTAATGATGAAAACGGGGTAAGAGTAGCACTCCTAAATACGGAGGAATGAATTGACCAATATATTGGATTTACTATATTATGGTAATGGAGAAAGTGGAAAATGGGAAATATTTCTATTTTTTGAATAATCTGTACCTTGACACGTCAGCATCATACTTATATAGAACATCACCTGTATCAGTAATTTTTGTTTCATACCACAAAATTAATTCAATCAAAATCAATCAATCAAAATCAAATTCAATTTGTTCAATGCACTAAAAACATTAATCTGAAACTGTTGACTAAGGGAATTCCTACAAAGTGACGACAAAATTGATAAGAAGATTTCAACATCATAAGCAAAAAAGATTTGAATTAGAATTAGGAGTTTACGCAGTTTCACATAATTTTTGTCTAAAGATGACAAGACAAGAGAAAGAAATGATTTCTCTAAAAGAGAAACCAAATAAAGCAATATTTTAAAAACGATATTGTTTTTCGTTTTGTGCTTTAAATATGTATACAGGGTGAGTCACCACTAACGCCACGGAGTTACATGGCGGATTATGTAAGTCAATAAGGGCTACATTTTAAAAATGTTTTCAAATGTAAATGTAAAAGAGTGGCATATCAAAGTTATATATTTTCTTATGAAACGCCCTGTATTTTAACACATTTTTGAGTTGTACGTAAAGAATAAGGGTTCCTAAATACAAAGAGTTCTGATTTATATCGATTTTTTTTAAATGTAATGATTTAGAAAATTTTTTTTTATCCCAAAACAAATTTGCTTTTAGGCCTAGATAATAGACCAGTCCCTTGATTTATTTAGTAATTTACTACTACAACTTTTTCTACAGGCTGTTCAGTACCATTTATAGAACATTCAAAGTCTTTAAGTTTTGATGTTATTTAGGTGTTTTTGGAATTTAACTTTCTATTTCTGTACTATAATTAATGTAATCAATATTTATGGCGCGATGACTAAAATACACAGAAAACATTTCAAATCGAGACCGTAGAAACTTTATTTGAAATATTTATAAAAATACTTCTAGTGACAACTGAAATCTAATCTAACATAATGTCTAATTTGCCATTTATGTAATAAATTATGCCACTTTTTTTTGTAGCGGCCTGTATATTTGAAAATATTTTTAAAATGTAGCCCGTTTTGACTTACATAACCCGCCTTCAACAGAAGTTGGAGAATATATGCCGTTTCGCCATAAAACTCCGTAGCATCGGTGGTGACTCACGCTGTATACTTAGATTAAAAATATATTTTTGAGAAATATTGTTTTCTTGAATTAAACTTATTTTTTTGCGTGCAGAAACCTGGTGTCTGATTTATAAATATCGGTGTTCCACAGGGTTCAATTCTGGATCCGACACTTTTTATTACCTACGTTACTAATTCATTTGACTGTTTAAAAATACTACTTTGCCCACTTGTTAATAATCAGTGAGGGTTGGCATGGCCAATATTTAAAATGTTTTTACTTCGTTAAAAAACTTAATAGTTTGAAGACAATCAACTTGCATCACTTTCAAAATTTTTCAAAAATGTAAAAGTAATATTCGAAATCATTAATAATTCTTGCATTTAGGACTGCGTTTTCATAATAATATATGCAACTAACATGCCTGAAAAATTAACAAAATAGTATGTATCACAAATATTTAAAGTATAAACAGATGCTTCCTTTTGTTAACTTGAAATGTATTATATTTATTGATTTCCAACTTGAAACATTGCCTTTTATTTTATATATTTTTTTTTAATATTAAAACGATATAAAGCGAGTAAACTCACAATTATGACTTAAATATTTATTACTGTATGTTTATATTATTGTTGGTTGTAAATTTATATACCCCACATTTCATAAACAGTGTTAACTCACTATAACCGCATCAACATAAACCTATTCTTCATCGAACAATCGCTTTGTAAAGATACGAATCTGGCAAAATATTTACACCCTTTAAGCCCAAGAAACCCTTTCTTTTTAAACAAGTCAACTGTCGCGGCGAGAATTTATAGGAATTCATTTTGAGAATTTGCTGTGTCGTAAATTTCGCTTGACAGAAGATCGACGTTTGTGTGGTCAATGTTAATAACTTAAACCTTGTAAATATTTTCTAAATGGTTTTTGCACGCTTCATAACAATGCTGAATAGATGTAAGTGGCTGTAAAATTTCTAAAATTAAAATACCATTGGCGTCGCATTTATTTTGAGTTAATTTTTAAAAATTATTTTTAATAGTAACAACGTTATTTTAATGATATATTTTTTAAAAAAATATGCAGCTGATACCTCGCCAATAAATAATGACATATAAGACAAACGTAATTTGTTCTAATATTTTACAAAAGCTAAGAAAGCTCTTTTACATAACTAAACATACATTATAAACAGTCAATTGATAATATATTTATTGAGCAATTATTATTCTGTCAACACATATTTTACAAAGTTATTAACATTATAGCAAAGTCGGATGCGGTCTTAATTTATTCCGTATTTTTCACTCACGTAACTACATCATATGATAACATAATTTCTACCACTACCCACATGTTACAAAATTGTTTCTATTTATCGAAGAAACATGAAACTTTCGCCGCCACTGCATTTCAATTTTCGGAAATGTCTTTGTTGCTGTTCACAATTCACATTCAAACAACCCCCGCCGAGTTGCATTGACGTTTCCAAATTCGCCACGCAGTACATTTACAAGTTTATAGAATACACCAAAAATGTCAAAATATTGTTTAGAAAACGATTTTTATCTCAAGCGTAAAGTCATGCATTTTAAAGCGATTATTTTTTCAGTAACTGTAGCGTTAAAGCACGTGAAATGTAATCGTGCTGTGAAGGACGTCGATGTTTGCATTTCTGAAAAAGCAATTTAAAATTACTACCTACTAACCTACATAAATTTGTTTATACGAAACTGTTTTGTTCAGTGAGAAGGACGTTGTAAATAGCAAGGGAAATTTTAAATGTTAAATGTTTAAAATGTGTGTAGTTCCATATTAAAGGTAAATATAAAAAAATACAAATAAATAATTTTTTTAATTATTTACGATTTCGCAACTTACAAACGTACTGAAAGCATTCCGTATTAGTTATTCCAGTTGCCAGACTGCATAAATGTTATTAAATTAAGTTTATTTATAATTTATGCATGGAAAAAGTAGCCACAGCAGAAAGCTTTCGACAGCCGTCTACTAAATTTATGAAACATGTTTGAATTTGTATTCCCAATAATACCATTAAATATAATTATCTAAATTATAACATACAAGATTCATATAATTTACTTTTTGAATATAATAGTCGCTGAAACTCAATGTAATACGCTTATTTGAGTATTTCAATTCGAGCTTTTAAAAGACTTGATATAAGAACACGATAAAGAGTTGTGAAACATTTCACGTTAATATTTTATAATGGATTCTCGACACGTCAAACAAATACAGTTAAATTATCATAAATATTAATGTTTAGTAGTGATAGACGTAAATTACAAAATGATCTCAATTATGGTGAATTATATTGGTCGTAATAATATGGAGCGCTCGGTAGACATCAATCATTATATCTAAATGTCATCTTAATGCGTTTAAAAAGAATGTTGATTTTCTGATTAATGCGTTTCGTTTGCTATGGCATATGGCTGCATACACGTCAATAATCCAAATAATGTGCGTAAAAGTATACTTACAATTAATATTCATGACTATCATCGACAACACTCAACAGATTAAATGTATTTGCTCGATAACTCAGCTGTGCTGTGTAATTCACCTCTAATTTTAGTTAATAATCACATAGATTTAAAATTATAGGTATATGTGTGAAACTTTATATATCAAATATTTATTCAATCCCAAATAAGTAAATATAGAGTTATTAAATGTAATAATTACTTTAAAGATCTGGTTTGATTGCATACAATATTGTGTGTAAGGGTTTTTCAATTTAGTCAATCAACTTATGCATACTTTTGTAATCTTAAGTGTCTATATTAATCAACTAGGCTTGACATTTAGATAGACAATGTTACCAAAAAAATAGTGGAATAACTTTTATACAGATTGAGTCGAAATGATCGCACCAAACTCAAGGAGTGTATTCTACACGTAAAAATAATTATTATCGGATATTTATTACAAGTTACAGCGTCGAAACAAAATTCCCCATACACACTGTTCTAATCATTGCGTTCTTGTAATAAGTGTTCAAAAATACTGCCATTGACGTCTAAACATTTTCTGTTGCTCTTCTGATGGATTCATGACTTTTTAATATCGGCTGCAGCGTTTCTAATAGGTTGAATTAGTACATCCCAAGTGTCGACTTTTACTTCATAAACTTCATTTTCATCCAGCACCATAAAGAATAGGCCAACTAATAGGACCACCACAACCAATCCAACGCCCTGAAACCTTTCATCCAAATGTTGCCTGACCTGACGAGCGAATTGTGCAGGAACTTTTTTCCTTTTTCCACAGTATATACTTATTTTTTCTGGCTCGTCCTTCAATATGTGTTGTATTATATTGATTGAGGGTAGAAAGTTTTTTAATAGATGTTAGTTCTTCTTACTTTACTGCACTTCTAGTAACACTGCCTCCAACTCGCACTAATGTTAATCTATTTTACCTATACTATACTAAAACTGTGTAGCCACTATAATAGAGCGTCGTTTATGCAAATTTTGTTAGTGCTTGTCATGTGTCGCCTGCTAAAATAGTGTAATCTATATCAGAATCAAATATTTATCATTTCCAAGCTCTCAAAATTATGAAATAGAAAACTCGATTAAATTAAATTGAGAATTTGATATTCTGGAAGTGCAACTTTAGGACGTGTTATCGACCCAAAAGTGAGGAGTTTCAAGGGCCACTCTAACCACAGGGCTAAATGCCCAGGGGCGCCAGCGTTTTGGGGCGGCAATTTTTCTTATAGGTTATTTCAATTTTGTATTTTCTTTTGTACTCCTTTTTATACTTCTTTTTGTACTCTTTTTTACTCCTTTTGTAACTGTTTTTTACTTTTTGAACCATAGATTATAAATTTTTAAAAACTGACGTTTTCATTTTTACCTTTTGAATTTCAATTGCGAAGCGAACCCAACCATAAATTATAAATTTTTTAAAACTGACATTTTGAATTTCAACAGTTTCAATTTACGGAACGAACCCAACCCATACAACAACTTTTTTCCATCAATTCGTACTTCTTTTACCAAATATCTTAAAGACGACCCTGGGAGTTTCCATTTGTTTTAATCTATAGCTGCATTGACCTTTGATTATAAAGCATTTGCAACCATACTGAACCTTATTTATAACAAACTGAAATATTTAACAGATGTGTTGCTTATTGAGAGTTCTTACCTTCAAATGAACACAAATCTCGAAGAAAACGTCATATTTAGTCGCACAGTAATATTTCTAATGCTTTGCTTTCTTCAATTGACCATAACGATGAGATCTTCAAGATATCGAAATTCTTTAATCCATGTTAAATTTTAGTATTTGTAGTCACTTTTTTTATGGGCATTATCATATTATGCAGATCTTTTAAAAACAGCATGTACGAAATAATATATTAAAATATTATTTAAATTATTAATTAAAACAACATATTAAAATATTTCCTTTGTTAGGAGTAAATTTCTTTGTATGGAGAATTATTTAGCTTTAGCCCGAGCTTAAAATATAAAAATTACTGGAAGGCAGAACTGCCTGTACAAGCATTAGCTGCAAATGGTAAACCAGAAGTTTATATTCCTGGTTATGACAATCTTTTTTTTTTATTATTTTATAATTTATAACTAATAGGGATATGGTGAAAATAACTATAAATAAAATATTCTGAATTGATAATTAATATTTATTTTATATTCCACTTATTAATACAATATATACACATCAACAATTTGTTTTAATACATTTTCACATAACTTCATGAACTAATTATATAATTGACATGAGGTTTTAAAAATATACATTTTTGTTGTACCTATAGCGAGACTATATTACAAATAAAGGAACAAATGTACTCTAAATAAAGAGCAATATAGTAGGTAGTAGTTAAAGTTAACCATCCAATATTATTATGTACAACTCTATCCGAGTAATACTGTCATAAAGTACTAATACTTCGTACAAAATATACCACATACATTTACATATTATTATAGTAACCACTTATGCTATTGGGCTAATAAAAATCAATAAATTACAGTAACTACATTCGCTATTTACAAAATATATAAATACACAATGCGTCTGTTTAAAGACTTCTTTGGTTGAGTTTTTTGGCTTCGGCCAGTACGACCTCTTTTATCATTGGGAATGACGCGATACCGGACTGAGAGAAGGTCCCGTTTGCCTTGACATTGATGTCGCATACGGACTAAAACGATGCAAAGCTGACGGAAACACCGCCTTTGGAAGTCGTAAATCGGAAGTAGTGGAGTTTATTGAAGTTGGACTTGGTGAACCAGAGGAACTTGGCGTTGAAGACGGTGGAGGTGTCATTTGTGGACGATGCGGTGGAGGTGGACCCAATAAACCCGGTGGTAAACCTCCGTGCATCGGTGACTGCCACGAACCACCCTGACTCCACAACTGTGTCGGTAAACCCAAAGGAACGCCTGACCTTTGCCCTAAGTATAACTGCTGTGTTGGTGATCCGCTTAAAAGCAAAGCATGTAACTCGCTAGGATTATAAGGATTGCCACCGGCCCTTCCCCACATTTGGATATGAGCTCTTGCTTTTTCCATCATTGCAGCTGAAAAAAGCGACCCTGCATTGTTGTTCTCCGCATCTAATGGATCGTTCGTGTACAGTCGTAAGGATGAACGTAGGAAATGTTGGTCCATGAAAAGGCTATCCATTGGCTCTCTGAAACAAAAATTTTTTCATTAATCCTCAGAAAGAAATTAATATCTAGAAACCCGAATCATAATTATATGTATAATACATATAACTTTATCGAAGAACGAAACGTCGGCAACTAAACTGACGCGGCTCAAGCACGAATACAAAGGCTGTTTATTTTGGAGATCTATTTAAATAAATCAATTTAAATATAAAGATTCAAATATAATTTACAACTAATTTTTTATTGCAAAATATGAAATATTATAGTGAGGAATTTAATGTGAGCAAAGCAATTTTTATGCTAAGATGTATTTTATTCTATAGAGATGAAAGACAAAGCAGAGTGAGCTGGAAACAACTGAACCTCGACACCATCGGGTACCAGAGCTATAAAAAAAATTTTAAGTAAATTTTAAATTAGTAAATAAACGTTATCATCATATGTTATATTACTTATTTCGCAGTTTTCCATTAAAAACTTTGTCCCAAAATACTGATATTACCGTTTTATACAACTTCAACACTATTCAAATTTTTAAGTAAACTTAATACAATAAATTAATTTAATTTTTCACTAAACGATCGCAAACGGCTGAAAATATTAATTATTTAAATTAATTTTAATTTTAGTTGAAAATTATTTAGTGAATGCCTTACAAATTAGTCACTAAGCAATTAAACTGATAACTTATGTCAATTTTACATCTTCTTTTATCAGATTTTATCACAAATTACTGATTGCCGGAACATATTTTTCCACATTTCCTTTAATTTATAATGATCCTAGACATGCTCTCAAAAACGTCATCTCGTTTTATCCTTGACCTTTTATGTATTAATAAAAAAGTTGGACATTTTAAATGAAGTAATTTTACGTTACATCAAGAAAAAACGTGAATGAGTAGGTAATGAGATCAAAAGTTGAACTGTAATTTACGTCGATTTGCAGTCCGTAATACATGATTTAAGAGACTGGACGGTAAGATCATTTTAAAGTAGGGATGCGGGATAAAACGGCATATTAATTAAGCGGAGAGCAAGACTCATTTAGAGCGAACACGAAACAAAAACGGTGAAAGTGATAAGTAATAATTCATGCGGCCCGGAGCGCATCAAAGGACGGGCTTATTTCTGCTGTGATAGAATTTAATTTACGTGTTTCAATCTGTACGCGGCGTTCGAGGGGCGGAGAAGTGGAAGCCGCTCTGTAATTTTAGACAATCGTTGTCTTCATGACGATGGCTTGATGATATAATGAACCCGACATATTTTCTCACACCTCAGGTAGGCTATCGTGAACAGTGTTTTCCCAGTTATTTTCTTGTTTCAGGTTTTTGTGTGGATGTGTATGTGCCTGTGTGTGTCTATAATTAGGGCGGCGGGCAGCTAGCGACCCCTGGTGGCGGCTCGCGGCTATAGGCGGAGCTCCCAAGTCTCTCATTATCGGCTCACCGCGCGATCGCTCCATCTCAATATTATTGATTGTTTTCGTGGCCGCTCCGCCCGATCCTATTCTCTATGATTTGTTTAAAACGGAGGCGACAAAACCTGGTGGATTGCCAAAGGCGCAACTTAAACGTTCCCCTTTTAAGTATCCGCTTTGCTACTACTACTAATTATCTTGAATAGCCTCTGGGGAGCGGGCCTTTGTCATGGAAATATCCGCAACAGCAACAGTTTACATTCGAACTGTGACAAAAACACCACAAACATTTAAGAAAGAATTTACACTGTCCTCATGACTCGACACGTATAATTTAAAATAATGGTAAGGTAAGTATAGCATGTGGAAAGATCGAGATCGAAAACATCTTTTTAATTTGTTTGTGGCAATTCAAAGGAAGTTGTCGTTTATTTCTTAAAAGGGCAAATTTCAACACACGAATTCCAAGGATACAAATACACAAAAAAATCCACACCTAATTCACAGTTTGGCACAACAGCCTGGATGCCTATACCTTATTTCAAGAAACACAACTAGTATTAACCGTCATTGAACGTACGTCACGCAGCCCTAAGTGCCTTTTCATAAATGAGAACATCCCTTGCTTAATATATGGGTAAAGATTTCAGTGATTCTGTGTTACTGTGAACCAATCAAGAATTCTTTGTCTAAAATCTGTTAAAATGTATCTTTCTAAATCAATGCAAAATATAACTTAGTTTACATATGATGTTTGTGGGTTAACTGGCTTGAAATAAAAAAATTTGTAACGTATAAAAATATTAGTTCAAGAATAGAAGAAGAAAGCAAAGAATTTTTAATAAATGACTCATATAAAAAGAATGATAATAATTGATGATAAAACGTGAAATGAATGAATTTAATTACATTGTTAGATTATCCGAAAGTAAATTAGATGAAATAATCAACTCTTGCAGAAATCTTCATTTTTATAAAATAGATTCGCTTTTCTGCACGTAATTCATTTTTCTTTATCACCTTTTAGTCTATGTAAATGTAAAAGGTATAAACATAAAAAAATTTTAAAATATGGTATATTAAGAAAAACTTTTCGCATTAAGCTCGGATAAAGCATGATTACTGATTACAGTACAAACGGGATTTTAAGTATCATTACAAAATTACGAGTGCAAAAAAACAATTTAAACTGGCATAGTGACAAAAAGGTAATATACGCTTACAAAATTATCCTGTCCTCAATCCCTATCATATATAATCTGAGGATAATATCAGGTTAAGATGTGCGTAACATGTGGACGGACCACTGACTTCACGTAATTAAAGGTCTGTCGGGAGATGAGTGTTATTGCCCTACCCACACCGACACCTTTATGGTAACCGCGAAACTCATCATTTGTTCTTCATAGCGACAGATGTCTTAAAGTCATCGGCTACCGTGCTGGTTTACGATTCATAAAAACCTCTCGCTAATAACAATAATATAATTACTTGAAGAATCACCTTCAAGAAACACATTTACGACGTGTCTCGCAATTAATGTAGAGAGAAACAGTAGCGATATGCCGTGGTGGTCATTGCATGAAGGTTATTTATATGTGATGAACTTGTCACACTTGATAAAATTTAATATGTGTAGAATTACGGTTTCATGGGTAAACTTAAACGAATTATTTTTATCACTTTTAAATTTTATTTCAAATAAAAAAAAATATTTATGTAGAAAGCTAAAACAATTATAAATTCGTCGATTATTTAAAAAAAAAAAAAAAAAATGCGAGAAGAAAATAAATTCTTTAGAATCATGACATGATTTCCGAAATGTTTATTTTCAAGTTATCACATTTTCTCTTCAGGAAAGCTCTATATCCAGAGCTTTACAATTTCCTTTTGACTATTTTTAATCGAGCAAGTTGAACAAGTTGAATTTGCAGTATTTGCAAATAGTATACTTTTAGTTCAAATTTCATTTACAGAAAAAAAGAACGGAGCAACGTCAATTTTAAATGTAATAGGTTTTCATGAAATTATCGTCGAGAACTTTGACAAGAATTGTATCATTAAATTCTCTATTGGAAAAGCAAATAAATTAATTAATTCCCTCACGTTCCATTTGTGTGTTTTTTTTTTTTTGTTTAATTAACCATAAAACAAAGAATTTTTATTATATTAATACCTTAGTAAATTTAATTATTGAATTTAAGATTCTTGGGAAAACTATAAAAAGGTTCAGGTATCCTGACCTATTTAGTTAAAGTGCTATTCAACTGACCTCCATAAAATGCCACAATTTCTGATAAGAGTCTCGGCCTTGACCATTGCCGATAAACAAGTAAAATCAGATCTACGTATATCACTCAGTGTGTCAGTGCAAAATTTCATTTGCTACACCATTTGAAATAAAAAAAAAGTCAAGAGAGCTGTACAAGATAAGATTGAAGTTATTTGAACGAACGACAGCTTTCAAAATTTAAATCCGCAAAAAAGGTGGTTCCATCTTTAATCACTTTGAACAGTTATCGGTATTATTTAATTTTATATTATACTGGGTGATTCTAAATATGTGCGACAAACTTTAAGGGCTGGTTCCTCGTGTTATTTTGATCATAAAAGTTCATATGAACATGTGTCCAAAACCAAGTTTTGAAGTTATATGATATTTAATAAGAAATGAAGTATTAATACAATAAAACGTAATAAACAAAATAACAATAATATTGAAATGACAAATAAATATTTTCACTTCAAAACGAATGTTTTTGCAGTGACAGATAGAATATTAGATTGAGTTAATTATCCGTTTGGACATAACAAGTTCATATGAACTTTTATGATCAAAATAACCCAAGGAATCAACCCTTAAAGTTTATCGCATATAGTTAGAATCACCATGAAGGTATATCAATGAAAAAAAAAGCTTTGTGGGTAACCGTTTTTGACTGTTTATGTTTGTCTTTAAATGAACTCTTACGTGTTAAAATTATTTGTAACTCGTATATCAAACTAGGGACAACAAAAACACGACAGTGAATAAAAAATATTTTTTTACTACAATTGAATTGGTCATTTCAGAAACCCCATAAGTCAAAAATTTAAACTTTCAGGAATTGAAAAAAACCGTTTTATGTAGAAACTGTAAAGCATAACGAGAAACCGATATTTTTTTATCTAAAATATATTTGTCCTTACATAATATCCGTAAACGTTAACCTTCCTGAGGCTTATGTATTTTTTGGAAAAAAAGTGTTTAACTTTTCACTTACGTGGTTTTATTTTACTTTTTGCTTAAGGGTAATTTTTTGCAGCCAATTTAATAAGAAAAAAAAACATAAAGGTTTATTTAAAGTTATGAAAAAACATAAAGCAGCGGTAAATAATAATAGTTTTGTTAACTTTAAAGCACATAATCAAACTCATTATTGTCTTCTGCATCATCTCTTTCTGCATTTGCATCTTCTTCTCCAGTTA
>JAFFZR010019095.1:0-15051 GCA_018397195.1 Lethrus apterus | reverse complement strand
TGGATGACCATTTTTTGACCACTTAAAAAACACGCAGAAGAGAAAATAACATGTCAAATAATGCTTTCTTTTAGTACAAATCCACATACCAAATTTGGTCCCAATCGCGATAAGCGTTAGAAAGTTTTCTCGAAAAAACGATTTCTTTTCAGGACATTTGCATCCCTCTAGCGGCTAAACTAACTTTGAATAGAGGTAAGTTGGGTTAAATCGTCCTATTTTGGCCTCAGGAATATGTGTTATTATTTTGTACAGACATTTCGATCGTATATTTATTTTTTTGAATAATCAATATAACTTATTTAGATTTTTGTTTATTTAATGTAGTTTTATTTTTCAATAAATAAATGTCAGAAGCATTACATCTAGTACAGCATTCATAGATTTTAGTTGATTGACTTTATGGATATTCTGTAGTTCTGATAGTGTTGTTGTTGCGCACGCAGCTTCCACGTAAATGCGGGCATGGATGGCAGTTCATTTAGCAGTCCGTTAGAATCTCCTGAAGCTCCAATCACTTCCTCTGTGGCAACCCTACAGTCAGCAGAATCGCTGTCCCTACGTCGGCAGGTGCGTCTGAGTATCGGTCACTGCAGCGAACCAGTAGATAATCCTTATCAATCAGCACAAAGCTCAAATCCAGAACACCAAAACACATCATTCACATTAAGTTCCTTGTCGAAAACTCCCGACTCACCGTCAGCAAATATATCACTCTCGCAATCATCCTCAGAGCATTCTCAAGCTTTTACATCACACTTCACGTCAGAAAGCAGCTTAGTACCAAAAACTCAGTTACCTGAAGAACCTTCATCTCCTTCCGCAATTCTCACTCCAACTACTGATAGCTCACCAGATTCTGATGCACATAATTCGGAAGATGTAGATTTTTTGAAATTTGACGCGGAACCTTGGGATATAGTAAATTTCGAATACGAATTGCAAAGTTTGAATATAGACGATTATTTTAATAAATCGTAGTACGAATCGGTTAAAGTAACTATTTGGACAATCCATAAAAAATGTGCCATCAGTGTTATCCTTGGTCGAAGCACTTGTACCAATATGACTGCCTCTTTGAAGTACCTTCAAGTAACTCAAAATATATATTACGTTAGATATTTATAGTTGCATCGTAGAATCGATTTATTTATATTGTTATTGTAATTTATAAAATAATTATATATTTGCAAATAAAACAATTAGTTACATAACTGCTTTTTAATACCCTTGTCACGCTGGGTTTGATTCGATTTCGTTGAAACTTTGGGAATAATATCCGAATTTTTCAGACTCCACAATACGTAAACCATTCCGAAAACGCAGAATCACATAAACAAATTGACGAACTGATCGAACATAAATGCAAACAACTTGGCAAATCTAATGCCAGTCATAAGGGTAGCGCAATTCATTTAGAACAATGGATGAAAGGACAACTTGGCACTGGAATAAATGCAATAACGCCAGAAGAAGAAAGTGAATTTGAAGTGTGGACAGAGGAGATGTTTAGAAAAAGATGCGAAGAGCTACAAATACCGGACGGTAAAAATAAAAATATTGCATTTCGTAGCGAAAGTCGATGTGAAGAAATTAATATTTCGGATATTGATCGCAGTCCGTCCAGAAGTACCACTTCCGAGAGTCAAGTAAGAACTTAATAATAAAATATCAAATATATTTCTGTAAATGTTTAGGTGACCGTACGCTCTAGTCCGGTGGTGCCAGAAACTGTAACTGTTTGCAGACAGTGTCACAGAACTTGCCTTACTAACCAAAATGGTGCTCCATATTATTCAAATAATAACACGGATAAAAATAATTTTGTCAATACGAAAGATAGTAAAGCAAATATGAAACAATTAACTAATTCCAATAATAACGAAAATGAAGATTGGCAACCTCTAATGTTGATGGGTTTAAGCGCAATTAACCCCGCAGCATCACTAATCAAATTCGATCCATTTGCCACACCGGTTCCACAAATATCAATAGTTCCTCCGACGCCAGATCTTCTGAAGAAAAATTACAAAAATTACAATCAATTTAAAGAAACTAACTGTAATTGTCAAAATAACAAGACACAAGTATATGTCGTATATTTTTTTATAACAACAAAATTAAACACTGCTTTTAAGGTAACCAATGAGGTTTTAAATAACGACTATGACATTTCACCGGACGACAGCTCCCCTCAAACAGAAGACCAACCGTATCATTCGCTCAGCAGTTCAAATTTAACCCTTAGGAGGTTTGGTACGGTTTCCAGTTTGGAACGAGTGGGATCGGAAGAAAATCAGGACGACGTTGACAGCGATGAAGAAAATTCAAGTGAAAGTTACGAAGAAGAAACCGAAAAAGGATTCGACAACGAAGCTTTCAATCATTCAGCGATAAGAAGTTGGACAGCAAGGGCCGGATCGTACGTTGCGGAAAAGATGTCATTTTTTGAAAAGTTAGGAGAAGACTACAAAGCGGGAAGCAAATTTTTCGAAAGGTATATCTGAACATAAATATTCTTTTATTATAAATATTGTAATGTTTAGGTATTTAAAAACTACCGAAGTGCAAATGAACGGTGATGACGGTCAAGAAGAGGAAACGTCCGGTGCAACATCTGGTGAAGAAATCTGGGGAACTCCAACCAGCGGAGGGGAAATGGACGACACGTTGAATTCTCCAAATTTTGACGGAAGACGTTCGGTTAGCAGACAATTAATGCATGTTATAAATTTGCATGACTAAAAACCCACCAATGTTATATTGAGAGGAGTTCATGAGTTGACGTGATTAGATTTGTGATAAGTTAATATTTTATATTTAGCCTAATGAAGATTCGCTATCGTCAAATGGAGATGATACCGAGTTTATGATGGATGAATTATTAATGACTCCTCCAGTTACTGGTGCAACCATTCGAGGGCTTTTGCCTCGTAGGACGTTGGAGCCACTTATGGAAGAAGAGTATTCTGACACATACACGTCTTCATCTTCATCTGCATCAGAATCGGTTCATACTGAACCATCAGCATCTCCTGAACAGGTAACTATATTTAATTTAACTATCATTTTAACAGTGATGATTTGTCTCAAGTAGTAAACTCGAATGGTGACCTTAGTATCAAATATCGAAAAAGTGTTCCAACAATTGTCTCTTTTTCTTGAAAAACAGAATTGGTCCAACAGATTTATTATTCTTATCTCGCAACGATGATAGCGTGTGCCCGAACATTTTCAATTGTTAACAGGCTTTACAAGATTGATTTTTTTGCCTCAAGATGACATAGTTTCGCAAGTTTTGCCTAAGTTTTTTCAAAGGGCCGTTGATCTTTGTGTTAAAGAGTTGTAAAGGTGGAATATTTCTATAGCCCAAAACAATTCATGACAGGGATGGTCCCATGCTCATTAAAGGTTGGCATGTCATCAAAAAATATTATTATAAATTCCTCAAAGAATGACTACTTCCCAAAACAGTTTAATTCGATGAAAAACTTTATTAATTATTATTATTATTATTATTTATTCATAATTAACTTTATTTATTAAGAGACCATAATGTCCTTGACGAAGGCATTCGTTGGACCATAAAATATTATTTATATTAGATTCGAGGTATACTTGAATACCATAATTTTCTAAAGAACTCTTAAGATCTAATTTAACTCACAGTTGAAATAAATAAGAAACTTTGTCAATCGATTCTTTTGTATTTTTTGCTTTATTTTCACTTATTTTCAAAAATAATCAAAATTAAAAGACGATGTTAAATAAAAAACTCTTTTTCGAAAGAAATCCTATGAAAACAAAATTATTAAAGGCATATAAAATTTAAATGCAATATTTAAAAAAAATTTGTTCGTATATGTATGTACAATATATAATTTAAAAATTATGTTTGAATTACATTGTGGGCAGGGCAACGTAACTGGAAATGCTGCTGACGAATGTTCAGCTGCTGCAGAAAATCCGCAAACAATAAAAAATTCGGAGGAATCAGATATACCAGCAGTGGAATCTCAATACAACTGGATAGCTCCAAGGATTCACCGCTCCGACAGTTATCGGCACATCATAGAAGCCGAGGACGACAATCCAACATTTTTTACACGTTTCAAACCGACAATAAAATTCTTAAATATTGAACGCATACCGAGATCAAGGGGCGTTAAATTGTAAGTTTGAATGATTGCAGTATTGATAATAATTTTAAAAAATTGGTTTTAGGTTAGAATTTTTTAACGTAAAACGAGCGGAGCGAAGAGTACACGAATCGTTTCCGGGCAACAGACCTTTACTTAAAGTGTTTAGCAAAGACGATTATTTTACAGATGAGGTTCCCACTGCGTATGCAGAAAAAACAGTATCACCAAGAAGATTGAAGGTCAGTTTTCATTATTTCAATTTGCTGAATTAAAACTTTTACTAATCATTGTTTAGTAATGGTTGACTTTCAGGATAAACAACTTGACCGGAGGTTCTGGAAGCAGCTGAATAGAAGACGACAGAAACCGTTGCAGTTATCGGCCTAGATTTGAATGTTTAGTAAATTATATGAACATTTTTTTAATTTCACCAGTTTTTAATTGCAGCTCAATTACATGATAAAAGTGTTTCAATTGTATTTTTTTAGACAACAGACGAGGTTTAATTGCATTACGTTTTATCTTACGCGTCGCTTAGTTCTTTGTGATGAAATTTGTTGAAACACTTTTACCCTGCATCCACTGGCTTAAAATTGGCTCTAAATGGTTATTGAAAAGGATTTTATTTTAATAAACGAAATATTAGTGTTTAAATCCTTTGAATGAGTCTTTATTTTGATGTTACTAGAAATGACTTAATTTAGATCGATCGGTGTGTTTAATAGATTTTATTGCAAAAGTAATGTTATTAAACATGAATGACTAAAATGGGAGTTCAATTACAAAAATCCGTCACATTCTATTGTGATAAAATACAATTTTGTATACTGTTATAAATATTAATAAAACATTAATAAAATATTGGACACATTTATTAATTTTAAGTTATATTTATTAAAAAAAAAAAAAAATCCAATCGTCTAAAAAATTTAATAAAAATTAACTTTTCATATTTTGAAACTTTTTTAAGGTAATTAAAGTCATTTCGGCAGTAAAAATGGTTTACTTAATAAAAGAGGCACATTTATAAATAAAAATTAACGTACTCATAAAACATTATATTTTTTCTTTATATCTAGGTCTTTCTTTATGTTTGTTACTTTTAGCCGATTGATGACGTTTACTATTCAACAAGTTTCTATTTTCCCTTTTCATTTCTTGGTGTCGTCTTAACACAACATCAACGTCACTGCATGACTTGTAATTTAATCTCAAATTTGTCAACGACGTCTGTGATGATTTTCTTGCTGTTTTTGCGTTCTTGACGACCGTTTCTAATTGTTCCAAAGTCAGTTCCATTTCAACCACGTTCGTTGGTTCTAATTTGTTAACTGCTTTTATGGGAATTTTGATAAAAACTGCGTCATTTTTTGATTTTGCGGTGTGTTTTGCTTGATTCCATATCCTGTTAAACACTTTGTCCTGATCGATGTTTTTATTTTTAGCCAACCCTTTCAAAAAATCAAGTTTATCTAAAATTGAAAAAATATTTAATGCACTACAAATATAAATGTTATACGTACATATTAACGATTCCTTTTTTTCCATACAAATTTCTTCATCTTCCTCGTCCCTTTTTTCATGTCTACGTTTTGATATATATTTGGCATCGGAAGCGCTTGACCCATCTGACCAATGTTTAATTTTTGGGCTAACATACTTAATTTGTAATGGAGTTTCGGGATTTACTTGTTCTGGTTTCACTTTGTACCCCCTAAACGCCTTTGTGTTTAGCTTTTCCTTTATCAACGAACCATAAGGGTTCATGGTTGGTGATATGTAGTTTTCGTTGATGTACTCTTCTTTTTCCCTTGTCAGTCCCGATTCCAAGAAATTCATGTTTTTCATTTTCTGCGCTATGTATTCCATTGATGCTTTTGATACGGTGGTAATACTGTTACATGCATAGGCGTTAAAATATTTTTCCTCAATAATTGGTTTTGGCTTCTCTTTAAATTTTTCTTTTTGAGCTTCGATGTTTTTTCGAAACGTTGAATCGTCTATGGTCTTTTTAACGTCGAATGGATAGTTCGGTTCTGGCGAAGGAAACATATTACGTAAAGTGTTAAATTTTCTTCTTCCATCATTACTCATTCTATCTGTATGTTTCTGCCTTTCTTCTTCAACTTTCTGTTTACAACTACAATTTTGCTTCACTTTACCAGGACGATATCGCTGCGCGTCATCAACATTTAAATAGATGCTCTTATCGTCACATTCAATTTTAATATCTCCCAATTTTTCGGTGTATTTATCGAAAGGATTGGGATTGTACGATTTTGTATCAGCAGTTTTTTCTAACGACGTTTGTTGCTGCTTGTTACTGTTAAATCTCTTTAATAATCTGTCTTCCAATAAGTTTAAAATTTTATTTTTTAAGTCACAACCAGGTTTGACGACTTCCTCTCCCCAAAACCAATAATCATTATCCGTAATATTTTCTTTCAATTGGTTTGGTTCTTGCCCATTTTCTTTGTATTTGTTTTCCAGGTTTTCTCTTCTCATATCTGGGGGTTGATTTAAGCTTTGAAGCATTGTATGTACTTGCAATTTTTTTGTTTGTATGTTTGGACTTTTATCACTTCTATCATTTCTATCTACATTGTGCTTGTGATCGCATTGAAATTTAGGCTCCTTGAGTGTAACATTTTTGGCTGAGTACTGGGTAAAGTTATTTCTGGTTTTAATCGTACTTGCGAGTTCGCGATTTTGTTGTTGAACTTGTTTAAAATTGTAATGAGTTAAAATTTTATGTAGAACGTGTTTAAGATAATCCTTAGGGACCGCCGTTTCTTCTTGAACTGCTATTCTCTTTTCCAATACTTTTATTCTGTTATTTATTTCACGCAACAAATGTATTTGATCAATGGATCTATGTTTGCGTAGGTCAGTAATTCGGCGATGTTTTGCATCCTTTGGCGTAGATGTATAATCTTCATTCTTGCTCTTGTGTTTTGGTTTGGGTGGTTCGTTATTATGAGTACATTCACCTATCGATGGAAATGTCGCAACTGGTCCTTTCTGCGATTGAACTAATACACCAACAACTCCACAGTGTTGACATAGGCAAGGCGTGCCAGGTTTATCTTCTTCTTTGTTCTTGTTTTGACATGCCAAGGAAGATTTTAATTTATCAAAGTTGTTAACAGTAGTATAAACTTGTTTGGCGTTTCCAGTAATACCACCAATTTTATTGTACTCGGAGCCGTCTATTAATATGGACTCATCTGTACCGTCGTATTTTGAATGTTTCTTCTTCCTATGGCCATTTCCATTACCATTTGAATATATTTTCTCTTTCACGGAAGTTCGCTCATTTTTTTGTTGGTCGTTTTTATGGATACGACGATGTTGTTCAACTAAAGAAATAAAATCCCTTACCTCGGTTTTATTTAACGCAACCGTTGTCTCGTGAGTTGTTTCGGAATCTGATGGTCGAATTATCGTGACGTCCAACAGATCGGAGCTATTATGCGTGGCTTTCGCTAACGCACGTTTAAGGTTTTCGTTTATTTCTACTTCTAAAGCCAACTCTATATTATCACTTGACACCTCTTTAACAGATCTATCTAAATATCTGGATATATCACTTAAGGGATTATCTGAAAAATCGGTATATCTGACGTTTGTTGTTTCCTTTTCCGTTGAAGTTGACGATTCTATTTGACATTTGTTACTTTTATTCATAATCTTTACTCATAATTTACCATTTTCACATACTCACAAGGAAAATAATAATTTGACAGGGTGACATTTCCAAAAATATTACGTCGAAATATCACATCAGTTGACGTTTGTAAGAAATCTAGTATCAGTGGTATGTGCTATTACATTTAAGAAATATCGGGTTTTCCGCTTGAATTTTGCGAGATTGACTTTCTCTGTAGTCTTCTGTGATATGATTCGACCGATTCAAGAAAACTTCTTACCTTTGAAACTCTTAACTCAACAGTGTTGTCATATATGAATGATTCAAGAGTTAATACGGCATTCTTTAAATTTTCATTTAGTTCTGATTCCAAAGTTAACGGTGTGCTCTCGTCAGATTTATTGTTTAAATCGTCAAAAGTTTTCAACGAATGATTTATACAAAAATTATGATGATAATCTACGGTCTTAATTTCTTTTTCACTGGAGGTTGATATCTTCTTCCGGCGTTTTTTAACTTTATGCATAATCTTTATTTATGTCGTAATTTAACATACGCGTATATACAACAAACTATAATTTCAAACATTTATATTTTAAATAAATTAGTCCATAAACTTGACAGATGACATTAGCAAAATATTAATAAAGCAACCAAGAAACCGTATTTAAAAGCACTGACAATACTTTTCATTTTACATAAAAGAATCGAACATTTATAATTCACTGAAGTAATTATACTATTTTTTACTTCGTTCTTGTTTTTTGCCATAAACATTTATTTATTTATTCTTGGACAACGTCCATTATAAAATTGTTATTTTATCATCATTCACTTCTTACAACTTACTTACTTACAACGTAATAGTGAAACTTCTAATAGCAAATTTTCAGAAAATGATTATTATTTAAAATTATTAATGTCAATAAATAATCATTTCACGACCTTTATTTCCGATAGCTCGTCATATGTGTTTATATATCATTGACATCAGAGTGACAAAAATCAAGTATAAAAAAACAAAATATGTCTGTTTAATAATCTGTCATTGCTATTTTTTAATTTATTATTTTCCGTCATCAAACAATATGTCCGGTGTAAATATAACGTGTAATATTGGTAATCAACTCGGTAAGTAAACCAAACAGCCAATTATTGTTTTACTGACGAGAAATTGATCAGGGAATGGCGGCGGTGAAATGAAATTTAACGTTGCTTCGAAAGATCTACCGAGCTTGGCAACTTGTATCGCAACTGAAATTGTCAATGAAATTTTGGAAAACGCCTTAGATATAGCCACCATGGGAAGCGTGACAGGTCTGACATCGATAAATTTAATCACATCATTTCACACTTTGTCCTTTTAGGTTTGGAGTGTGATACAATTGCATTTTCTGTTGACGAAAATATGTGTAAATTTTCTTCCAATGAAACGTACCAAGAGAGCGCGGAGAAGTTTAATTTACAATCAAATTCCATTAGTAATTTTACTAATGACATTGACGAAACCTGCCCTGGTATTAAAGAAATAATCGATGGGTTGAGTTCAATTCATGTGCCAAATCAAAATGCAGAAGAACCAATGCGACTTGATGTAGAAATGAAAAGATTATTAAGTGAAATGATGTCACCGCCATACGACATTGTTAATTATGAAACGTTGCCAAGAAAAGACGGCGTCGGAGATCAACCAATAGAGGAGGCTTCATTAATAGAAGAGAGCGCAAACAAATCTGATGAATGCTTAGTAGACACGGAAAAGACAAAAATAGTTGAGAAGAAAACAAGAGTCACGGATTTAGTTATGAATTCAAAGCAAGTTTTATCAGAATATCTTATGTCTGAGGAATCAAGAAAACAACAAGATGAATGGGAAGAGTCCAACGAACAAGTTCTCCAAGTAATTGAATTAGATTACATTAGACCTGACGAAGAGCAATTTCACGCACACACTTCAATTCTACCAGAAAATGTGATGCTACCTGACGATGACTTATTTTCTCCACTACTTGATGATGACTGCATGGACAATATTGATCTAAGTTCGACGGCATTTAAAGATGAAGAACGACAAATTTCGTTGGAGAAACTCGTTGGAGGTGGCGATGATTACAACGATGATAAAGAACAAGATGAAAAAGAGAATGTTGCAGGGTCCTCGCATTCCAAACCGAAGGACGATAACGGTGTTTCGAACGTAACTGATGTTAATAAAGAAGAGAAGAGTAAAAGTAAATTCCAAATTTTAAAAAAGAAAAAGTTTAATTTTAATTTTAAGTTTTGGGGACTTGGAAAAAAGAAACGTGGACAGGAAAAAGCTCAGTTATAACTTTAATTGTGTAGAGTAATTTTTATTAATAAAAAATTACACAAATCTTATTTTACAGATTTCAATGAATGCATCTTTCTATATTTATACATAATTATTTTCGATGATATTTGTAAACAAACGAAAATGCCGAAAAATATAAATTTAGTGAACGGAAATTTATCGCAAAAGTTAATCTGTTAACTTGATGTCCGGTTTTTCAATTGTACGGTTACTGAAGATTATGTTAATTTAGATTAACTTATTTCCCAAAAATGTTTACTAAAGAATTAGGTCCTATTGAAATGTTTAAATATTTGAATTTATATAAATCATCAGTATTTAATTGAAGTTGTTGAACGTCTCCCATAAAGAAATAATTTCACCAAACTCGCCAATATAAATACTCCAGCTTTCAAATATTCAGTTTATAGCAATTATTGTTTGCCAAAATAATTGAACACAAAAATATGGCAAGATTGTCATTGCTGACGAACATATTTATCAAAAGTAAGTAGGGTTTTATTACAGTTCGTGTGATTCATAATATATTTTTAACTTTGAACCAAGTAAAAATGAGTTAAATTACATCATTTTTTTTTGTTCTTGAAATCTTTGTTACTAAATATTTTTAGAACATTGTTTTGAGGCTCTACGATACGTTATCTGTATATTTAACCATATACATCAAAATCCGCAGCGGTATAGACGCCGACGCTGACGTTGCCAAAGTTAGAAGCGTCCCGGACGCCTAGTGTATTAGTTCACGATAACTAACGCCATCTACACATATAAAACCATTGAGCCACCAACCTCCAAGCCCCACTTCTGGTAAATTAACTAGAAGGCAAGTTTGATTTGAACATCACAATGGTGAGTACATTGTTACTAAGTGCAAGTGTTTGAATTTTTGTTGAAAATGCAATCGATGCCCAAAACTCTCGGCGAGCCTGCCTACGTTAGAGCTTTTAAGTACTGGAGAAGCAAGATTAAGAAAGCCTTAATAGTAGATACCTTTTGTTTTAACCGTACTTACTTTAAAAATCAAATTCCTTTGTAGGGCTATACGAGTAGTTTGGTAAAAAAATTTCTTAGATTTTATGTCGTCTTTTTGTATTGTGTAGTATATTTGTTTGTGCATCTTGTATGTTTTAAAATTACTAGTCGATTGGCTTTTTGTATCGTATCTCTGTATGTTTTCGTATTGTAGTAGTTAATTTGTCGATGGCTTTTTGTATCGTCTATGTGCAAAATTTATATCTTGTGATGTCCGTTTAGTAGTTAACTTTATATTTTTGTATCTTACTTGCTTTTGTTAATTCAGTTTAATTTACAGGCTGATCTCAGTGCCAGGGACGTTGAAAGTAAGTTTAAATTTTTTGTTTTGGTGTAGTGCCCAAAAAATATGTAAATTTTGTGCAAAACTAAAAGTAAACTGAGCTCCGATGTTTAACGGCCCGTCTAATTTTAAACCTACGGCATATATGGAGTGGTGCGCGATTTCACGTTTTAAATTTAGACGAATTCTTGAACTATTTTTAAAATTGAAATAACGAAATCTGCCCTATTTAAAATAAAATGGACGAAAGCCACTAAATATTTTTACGACCTATTCAATTTAAATTTACAATTTATTTAATACAGTGAACCGAAAAATGTTTAAATTTTTATTTAAATAAATTTTTTGAAACTTTTAATAAAATTTGTTATTTAACCATTTATTTATTTATTTATTTATTTGAATTAAAGGAGCAAGTTTTGTCTTTTCAATCTATGACTTTGAGGGTAATGGTACCATCGATGCAGTAAACATTGGAGATTGCCTTCGTGCTCTCAACCAAAACCCAACCCTGGCCATCATCGAAAAAGTTGGAGGAACCAAAAAGAAGAGTATGTAAATTATTTTCGTCGTATGCTATTACGAGCTTTGAATTCGTAGATGAGAAGAAACTTAAATTGGACGAATTCCTCCCCATATACAGCCAGGTCAAAAAGGACAAGGAACAAGGTAACTTCGAAGATTTCCTTGAAGCTTTAAAACTCTACGACAAAGATGAAAATGGTAAAATGTTGTCCGCTGAACTGTCAAATATGTTCCTTGCTCTTGGAGAAAAATTAACAGATTCCGAAACCGATGAAATCATAAAAGACTGTATGGAAAAGGAAGACGACGACGGTTTCACACCATATGAGCGTAAGTCTTATAAGAGTTATAAGTAAATATTTAATCATTTAGTTAATCTCATAGAAAACAATATTTTACAATTTAGTTCCTTTAGTTCCTCGTCGTAGTTCTTAGAAACCTATTTATATTTACAGCTTTCCTCAAGAAGCTCATGGCGTAAGAAGTTCTTTAGTTTATATATTTTTTAAAATTCGTAAGTACTTTTTGTATAGGTCCGTCTCGTCGCTTCGCCAATTTGGTTTAACGCAATGCTACAGTTTATATTTAATTGCTTCGCAAATCATATTTAATGCTGTATAGCTGTAAATCACCGTAACTTGTTCAAGCACAGATATGTATACTATTATTTTTAGCTTCTTGAGGAACGTGTGTTTAATTCAAGAAGGAAAAATAAGTTTCAAGGAAAACATCTGAATGGTCAAACATTCTACTGGGTACTACCGATCAATGAATATAACATATAAGGGACCTAACATCTCGACAATATCCTAATTCTGTTGAATTTATTTCCATTATTTTAAATAAAATTTAAAACATGTTTTGGTTTTATGTATTATATCATGTAAATTAAATAACTGTAAAACGATACTGACGTTTCTTTATTACGTTTTAATAAAAATTATTTTCAATCCAGGACAAAATCACAGCTAATTAAAATTTCTTGAAAGAAATATTGTCAGATTCATGGTTGTAACGTTTTTTTACTGGATACTTGCCCCGGAGTAAAAGATAAGTTTAATTTCTTGGAAAAAATATAATTTGCAAACAAAGGTTAAAAATGACGTCAAATGATTAATGGGTGACTACTAAAAGTTGAGTCTTCAAAAATGGATATTCTATCGTCAATTCAAGTCTTCTATCGTATTTGAACATAAATTTTTTATTTAATTATTTATATTTCACTTGAACATTAAGTCCTTGAAAGAATAAACGATTTTATCGCTCCTATTTTTGTAAAAAAAAGTTCAATCTATAATATGCCAAAATATAAAAATAAAAATTCGCACGAGGCATCTAAAAAAAAAAATTCTGACATACAGGATCATTCTGAAATAAGTCCTACTATTTTAACAAGTGATAGCTGATCGTACCCCAACCACAAATATGCAAAAACGACGGTCCTATGTTGAAGTGGTGTCAGAAATTAATTTTGAGTAAAATATGAATAACGCCGAATTATCGACAAGGTTGTTTTACAACATTTCGTATTATTCCCGATAAAGGAAATTGATTTTCAACGCATATTGAAATGGACGCAGGACAGTACTTATGACATTACAAAAAAATGCAATTTTTCGAAAATTTAAAATGAAGATAGGACCGCCGTTTTTGCGGATTTGGGTTTGGGTTAAGGTCAGCTATCACCTATTGAAATAGTGGGATACATTTCAGAATGACCTGTATATACATACTTACGGATTTGGACGACCTTGCGGTGGCATGGAATAATGGAGCGGTCGCTCCAGCCGCCTCTGGTATAAGGGCGCCGGAGCTGACTAGATATTTTGCTATTTGTTTCTTATGTATTTTGTTATTTATAACGATGTCCGCTCCAGGCGCCAAAATACTACCGCACGGCACTGTTTGTGTTCATTATTATGCTTATAAAAAATGTTTACAATAAAATGCGTGGTGTGTGCCATATCATATAACTTAATTAATAATAGCTATGCATTTCTTCTTTGGAGCTCAATATAGGTATATACAGTGTGTTCACGGATTTGATGCAAACTTATACTTAATTTTTTTTAAACTATTTTATGTTTTATTTTTTGTTTATACGGGTGTCCCCGAAAGGTCTGTACAAAATAATAACACATATTCCTGAGGCCAAAATAGGACGATTTAACCCAACTTACCTCTATTCAAAGTTGCTTCGTTTAGCCGCTAGAGGGATGCAAATGTCCTGAAAAGAAATCGTTTTTTCGAGAAAACTTTCTAACGCTTATCGCGATTGGGACCAAATTTGGTATGTGGATTTGTACTAAAAGAAAGCATTATTTGACATGTTATTTTCTCTTCTGCGTGTATTTTAAGTGGTCAAAAAATGGTCATCCACATCTTAAGAAGCTCATAATTTTTTTGTTATTAGATGAATACTTTTGAAACTTTTTTTGCTGATAGACACATAAGTTACCTACATTTCTTGTCTCTTGCTCCATTTCGTCATTTCTCATAGTTTAGGCAGAAAAAAATAATAACCCTCAACACGAACTAGAAATTTTAATAAACAAATGTTCGAGAATATACCGCCTTCTGCATGATTGCTAAGATTAACACGTCGTAAAAAATTCAACTGGATTCTTCTCATCATTTCGACATCGTTTCTTAGAGTGTCTATTGCATTTTGGATGCGTTGCCATAATTCCTGCAGTAGACACTCTAAAAAACGATGTCGAAATGATGAGAAGGGTCCAGTTCAAATTTTTACGACGTGTTAATCTTTGCATTCATGCAGAAGGCGGTATATTCGAACATTTGCTGTGAATTTTTTTCGTTGATTTGATTAAAATTTCTAGTTCGTGTTGAGGGTTATTAATTTTTTCTGCCTAAACTATGAGAAATGACGAAATGGAGCAAGATACAAGAAATATAGGTAACATATGTGTCTATCAGCAAAAAAAGTTTCAAAAGTATTCATCAAATAACAAAAAAGTATGAGCTTCTTAAGATGTGGATGACCATTTTTTGACCACTTACAAAACAGGCAGAAGAGAAAATAACATGCCAAATAATGCTTTCTTTCAGTACAAATCCACATACCAAA
>JAFFZR010019094.1:0-15284 GCA_018397195.1 Lethrus apterus | reverse complement strand
TTCCATTTAAAATAACAAAGTAAGATACCGTATCGTAAAAACAGAACACCCTGTAGAGTTGAAAATAATTTTGGCACATTGTACATATGAATCTGAATAAATTTTGTTTTATGAACTTCCTTCGTAACCTAACCATTAATGAGATATGAAGCACCGCGTCTAACGTGGGACACCTGTATATGACGTAATGACGTGCGTTATAAATGACACAACCCTTCACAAACACAGACGGAATAGGCATGTGTTTAGTCCTTCGAGGTCCTGCTTAGTCCGTCTGTTTAATCCGGGGTATTTACGGCGTCAATGTCACTTCTTAGATTAGCGGGGAGCGACTGTGGCACAGACTTGATGTTAAAATTTCCATCCGTCGGCATAACTAACAGACGTAATTAAACCCCAATACTCATTTAATCATTTAATATATTCGTTTATAAAACGGATTATATGGGAGGATTTTGTAACAAGTAGGACTTAAAATTTCCTTTTTCTTGATAACCCTATCTCACGATTTTCAATAATTTATCAGTCCCACAAATCATTTAAATTTCCATTTAAATTTTTTAGAAATTGATAATAAAGTTATCAGTGCTTGGCTACATAACGAGCCAATTTCGTAAATTCCTTGAAGGTCATAATCTCATAATAATAATAAAATCTATACCGTATGTTAGAGGACAAGTTAACAAAAAATATAATATAAAGTATATAGATTAGTGTAAAAAAAAATAATTTTATATCAAAATGAATATCGAATAGAATTTTATAGAATGTTGATAAGTGTTTAATAGATTAGGGCACAATAGAAATTTACAAACGAGACTAAAATTCTGGTGTAAATGAATTCATTTTGTGAAACTTTACAATAAGTAGGTTATATTTTAGGTTTATTAAAACAAAGTACAGATTTTTTATCAAATAGACTAATTACTCGTTTGTGGAGTAATTTAATAGACTTAATATCCAATAGAAATTTAGAGACTATAATGAAATTCTCGTTTACGTACATTCACTATTCTGAGTGATAATAGATCGAACATAATTTTATAGAATAGGCTTTCCTTTGTCTAATAGAAATTGATGGACGAGACCGGACAACAATTCTAGTTTAACTCAATTAATTCCTGAAAACTGTACAATAACTAGACATTTTCTTTGAAAAAGTATAATACAAGAAAGTTCACATTTGATAGATTTTTTATCCAGTAGACTAGGATAGAATTATTTGTGCGTAATTTAACATGTAATAAAAATCTAGTTCTAAGTTATTAGATTCACTCTTTTAAAAGGTAATAGAAACAGTATCCAATAATATAATTTTATAGGAGACCCTTTCATATTTAAGTAGAATTAGCGTGTGATAGAAATTTACAAACAAAACGAGACAAAAAATTTTGTTTACGAACTGATGTTCGCAAATGCAATTTGTTTGTTTGTTTTGTAAAAAAAAACAAATGTTGCATTTGATAGATTTTCCATACAGTAGAAAGTTTCATAATCATTCGATTGTGGGGTGGACTTCAAGATTCACTATTGTCAGCGGTAATAGATAGAATATTCAATAGAATTTTATAGAAAAGGCTTTCCTTCGACAGATTTAAGTAGAATTGTTATCCAATAGAAATTTACAAACGAAACGAGACAAAAATTGTGGTTTAAGCCGATTAATTCTTTCAAAGTGCACATTAGGTAGATTATTATTTTGAAAATATTTAATACAACAATGTATACATTTGATAGAATTTCTACCAAATAAAAAGTTTATTAAAGCGACTTATTAAGTGGTAGACTAGTTCTATTAGTCACTTTGCAAAACTATTACTTTCCAAATCGTCATAAATAATCGTAACCACATTTTGTTAAAAAAAAACAAATTATTGCATTTAATAGATTTATCATACAGTAGAAAGTTTAATAAATAATCTATCGATTGTGGTGTAGGCAGGATTCACTATTGTATATGGCGATAGATAGTGTATCCAAAAGAATTTAATACAATAGGCTTTAATTTGAAAAGTGTTTAAATAGATTCAGATACGAGACGGGGCACACTTTCTGGTTTTTAAGTCGTTTAATTCTCTCAAAATGCACATTAGTTAGATTATTACTTTGGACACGTTTAATACAACAACATTTTCTATCTGATAAAAAGTTTATTAAATGGCTTATCAAGTCGTAGATAAGTCCCATTAGACACTTTGTAAAAATATTTACAATATTTTCCATATTTTATTTAAACAAACAAAAAATTGCACTTAAAAGGGTTATTACAAGAAATAATACAATAATTGATAGATTTCCTATGCAATAGAAATTGTATTAAATCGGCTTATCAAGTTGTAAACTAGTTCTGTTAAACATTTTGCAAAAAAGTACTTACAAAATAAATAATAGACATATTCGTAACCAAATTTTGTTTAAATAAACAACAATTTGTGCATTTAATAGATTTCCCATACAGTAGAAAGTTTCATCGATTGTAGTGTGAACTACAAGATTTAATTTTTTGAATTTAAATATGTACTGTATCTAATTTTTTTTTAGAATAGGCTTTCTTTTGGCAGGTTTTTAAATTGATTAAGCGTCGAATAGAAATTCATATATGAGACGAGACAAACTTTCCGGTTTAAATCGATTAATTCTCTAAAAATTCACATTAGTTAGATTAGTGCTTTGTACACGTTTAATACAACAAACTATACATTTGTTAGATATTGTATCCAATAGAAAGTTTACTAAATGAGCTTATCAAGTCGTAAACTAGTTGTGTTTGTTCTTTTTGCAAAAAAAGTACTTAAAAAAATGTGATAAATAATAGCAATATCAATGATTACGTAAACAATAAATTGTGCATTTAATAGATTTTCCATACTAGAAAGTTTCAAATCTATCGATTGTAGTGAACTACAAGATTTAATCTTGTGAGTGGAAATACATACAGTATCTAATTAAATGTTTTAGAATAGGCTTTCTTTTGATAGGTTTTTAAATAGATTCAGCGTCCAATAGAAATTTAGATGAGATATGAGACGAGACAAATATTCTTGTTTTAAGTCGATTAATTCTTTCAAAATGCACATTAGTTAGATTATTGCTTTGAGAACGTGGAACAAACTGTACATTTGCTAGATTTTGTATCCAATAGAAAGTTTATTAAATGAGCTTATCAAGTTGCAAAGTAGTTCTGTAAAACATTTTGCAAAAAAGTACTTACAAACTTATCTTAAATAATAGACGTTCGTAACATTTTTTAAATATACAATAAATTGTGCATTTAATAGACTTTCCATGCAGTAGAAAGTTTATTAATCTATCTTGATATTTATTAGAAAATGTTTTTTGAAAACGTGACGTGATTGAACATTCATGTCTTATTTTAAAATGTTTCTAGATCTTGTTTCCAGAATTCTTAAATCGTTACGTTTTAGCAACACATCAGTTTCTGACATAAATCAACATTTGTCTAAACTAAGGCAGCAGATGGTTTTAAAAATTGTGTGTTTAGTGATGGGATACTTTGTACTGTTGAAATGTTTTGAGAAATCATAGATGATACATTTCAGCTCTAGTAGAACGTTTATTTGCGTTTTAAAAAAGATCATTATCTTTAATATCTAAATGAAAAAATCTTCCAAAATAAATTACAACCGAATCATTATCTTAATAGTACGAACTTTTCTGCTGAAAATCAGAAAAAAATCTTATAAATTACTGAATAAATTTATGATATCGAAATTTAATAAAAATTCGATAACTAAAAGTAATATGTATAAAACTAATTCCATACAAGCGCCAAGTAGACCTCAATTCTAAGTATTCTACTTCTAACTAACTAACTAATTAACTAACTTATTATTTGTATTTTAATATAAATGAATTTCCAAGCATTTACGACAAGGAAATTGACGCCTATAAAATTATTTTTGGACAAATTATTAATATTCGTGATAATAATAATAAGCCACGTCGACGTGATAACCGCATTGCGATAGTTACATCATCGATTCAGCACCGAATAAAATCCATACGACGCCGTTTAAAATGCAAGATAGCGTCGACGTCGACGTCTCCGTCGGAATAAAGATGTACACCGAACCTCCATCAATAATAATCAAATCTATTGATAATTATACCGGGCGTCACCGTGGCAACTGACAACAATTAATGTAATTCAAGGGATGGTCGGGTTGTGTCGCGAGATGCGGCTCGGGGCGGCGGGAAACGGGGATGGATTCGATCGCGGACTGAAAAGGGGTCCTTATTAATATATATTGGCCCTTTTGTTTTCTCCGCGGCTCGATTATTGATGCAAAAGATGTTGTTTGATCGACGATGTTCGCTCCGACGCGTCCCGCTACAAAGGGGTGGATTACCGCCTTCGACAAAACGACGTCGTCTTCATACAGACTCGGCGTTGTTCGAGGTGACGGGGGAAATTAGAAATTTTCGGTCGGCGATAAATGCAAATTAGGCCGGCATTTTCTTCTACATTTTATGATCTGATTTATTTAAAAAAATATGCTTTCAAGTTTAAGGTTTAATTCTGGAATTATTTGTTGAGAAAATAACTAGACGTACTTTTTATAAAAGAAGAAGATTTAGAAAGACGAGGTGAAGAAATTCATCAAAGATATCTGAAAACTTATTTGGAAAGACGAACCCGTTACCTCCTACCTGAGAGCCATGATTAAATAATAATAGTATGGATTATTCCCTATGGAACGCAACAAATAGTTTAAAAAAGAAGATGGAAATTGGGACAAAAATACTGAACAAATAGTGGAATATTTGGTACTTTGGTACTTTGAATCATAAAGACATTAATCAAAGTCGTTTAATAGCAAGGCTTACCATACTCCACTGCGTCTTCGAACCATAGTACAAAAATCCAGTATATCACAATCAACAAAAGAAAGAAGAAAAAAACACGTCGTCGACGTCGAAATATCGAAATACAAATTGAAAATGGAATAAATTCATCTTTTAATAATGCAGAACATTAAAATCGTCCGTCTGTTATTAATTGATTATCCATATGAGACCACACAAGAATTTGAAGTATTAAAAATCAGAAAATATTACTTTACGTTCGCTGGCGGACGTTAGAATGTGACCGGACGCCATCGATACGAATCGATGCGTTCGAAGCACGCTCACATTCTGATGTAAATGGCGCATTTAAAATTGTAATATGCAATTCGTTATAGACGCTTCTAGGCGAGATCGCGTTCCTAACGAGCGGCACATTTTAACCGCGTCGTTTGGAACGCGAACGCAACGAGATTTTCTAAAGTTACTCGTTGAAATCGCGAAAGGCGCCAGATCAGAAATTTTTAATATTAAAATTTTATTTCTAGTTCTTTTTATTTGTAGAATTAATTTCAACTGCTCCACTGATTATTATTAGATATTTCCTTGTGATTTTCTTGCTGGGTGGATTATTTGATTTTCTATTGGATAGAAAATCTATCAAATGTACAATTTGTTGTCTTAAACGTTTCCGAATCAATAATCTAACTAATGTGCATAATAATTAATCGACTTAAACCACAATTTTTGTTTCGTTGAGTTTTTGAATTTCTAACGGACGCTAATTCTACTTAAATCTTTCAAAGGAAAGTTTATTCTATAGCATTCTATTATACATATTCCTACAGCATCTATTACCACTTGCAATAGCGAATCATGCCCACACCACATTCAATATATTATTAAAATTTCTACTATATGGAAAATCTATCAAATGCAAAATTTGTTATTCTTTAAACAAATTGTTGTTATGAACGTGAATTATTTATAACAATTTTGTAAATATTATTTTTGTATTAATGTGCATTTTGAGAGAACTAATCAGCTTAAACCACAATTTTTGTCACGTTTCGATTGTAAATTTCTATTGGACGCTAATTCTACTTACACCTTTCAAAAGAATGCTTATTCTATACAATTTTATTTTATGCTGTATCTATTACCTACTACTCACAATAGTGAATCTTGCCCATACCACAATCGATTGATTATTAAACTTTCTACTGTATTGAAAATCTATCAAATGCAAAATTTGTTGTTCTTTTAAACAAATTGTACGAACGTCTATTATTTATGACAACTTTGAAAATATTACTTTTGCAAAGGGTCTAATAGGTCTAGTCGACAACTTGATGAGTCGATTTTTATTGGGTAGAAAATCTGTCAAATGTATAATTTGCTGTATTAAACATTTTGAAAGCAATAATCTACCTAATATGCATTTTGAGGGAATTAATCCTCTTAAAACAGAATTTTTGACTCGTTTCGTTAGTAAATTTCTATTGGGCGCGAATTCTACTTAAACTTTTCAACGGAAAGTATATTCTATAAAATTCTATTATATGCTGTATCTATTAGCACTCACAATAGTGAATCTTGCCCACGCCACAATCGACAAATTATTAAACTACTGTATGGAAAATCTATCAAATACAAAATTCGTTGTTCTTTTAAACAAATTGTGGTTACGAACGTCTATTATTTATGACAACTTAGAAAATATTATTTTTGCACTTCTTTTTGGGTAGAAAATCTATCAAATGTATACTTTGTTGTATTAGACATTTCCAAAGCAGTAATCTACCTAACATGCATTTTGAGAGAATTATTCGGTTTATAACACAATTTTTGTCTCGTTTCGTTAGTAAATTTCTATTGGACGCTTATTCTACTTAAACCTTTCAAATGAAAGCTTTTTCCATAAAATACTATTATACACTGTATCTATTACCACTAACAATAGTGAATCTTGCCTACACCACAGTCGATAGGTTATTAAACTTTCTACCGTATGGAAAATCTATCAAATGTAAAATGTATTGCTCTTTTAAACAAATTGTTGTAACGAAGGTCCATTGTTTATGACAATTTTGTTAGTATTATTTTTGCAAATTGTATAATAGGATTAGTCTACAACTTGAAAAATCTATTTAATAAACATTTTATTTGGTAGGAAATCTATCAAATGTATACCACCCATTATATTCACTTTCTCACTTCTTCAATTACCTCTCCTTTTCATATTATTTTCAAATATTAAAGCAAATATAATTATAAGCACGTAAGAAAACAGAATAGAAAGTAGAGCTTTTGTCGAGCTTTTCAAAATTTTTTGGGAATTTTTTAGAAATTTCCACACATTCGTCAATTTCTCTCCTAAATGCCTTCTATATCTCTACCAACGTGTTCATCTGTCAAAATCTTCTGTTTGTTAATCCAGAGGCTACATAAGGCTTTTACATCGCCATTTATTTATTAAAAGAAAGCTATTCTGTTTTAAAGCTTCCGCATATCGGTTTTTTAACATGCTTTTTAGGATTATTTTCCATTTTCTTTTCAAATCCTCCAATTAAGTGCTTTTATTTTTATTATTATTATTGCTTTTTGTATTTTTCGTATTTTATTTTTCTTTGACCAAACATTGCTTCCAGTTTTTTCCGTTTAGCGTCGTCTTCCTTCACATGTTTTATTATTGTTTTATTTTTGTCTATTTGTATTTTCTTTTCTTTGGTTAAACATTAGGCATTGCTACTAGTGTTTTTTTTCTTAAGATAATAAATAAATGATAAATTTGAGAAAATAATTATAATTGGTAAATTAAATTATTATTATATAATTTCCATATGTAATTATTATATATGATATAAATATAGAAGAGCTACTTTAAAATAATAATAAAAATTAAATTTATCAACTTGTATTATTTAATGTTTTAATTAAAATAATAATAATATTACTACTATTATACGAATATGAATATAGACGATTATGAATTATGAACGAAGAAATTATGCAGAAACGTTGACTGTGTCAAAAATTGTTCTAAAGAAAAATTTGAAAAAAAGGAAACAATAGTAATCATAAAAAATAGATATAACAAAGAAAGGTGCGAGGCTTCATTTACATTTTTTTTTTTTTAGTTGCTTTTTGTTCGCTCTTTGGGCTAGGCTATATTACGAAAGTGGGAAAATTAAATCAAGAGTGTAAATGTACAATCGATTCCATTTTCCATTGGAAAAGGTTGGAAAAAGTAAAAAAATGAGGTGATAACCATAAAGTAAAAAAATTGATAGGATTGGAGGCAAAGACTTGATGCACATAATTTTTTCAGTTTCAGCCCGACTATGCCACTTATTTTAATTTCATGTTTACTATTTATAAACAAAATTTCAATCCAACAGTTAAACGTATAACCTTAAATTATGCACGGAAAATTGTTGTAAAAAATGTGAAAGGCCCAAACTTATTAAACCGATTCGAAAATTCCACCACAAATGTTTTTGACAAATTTTTTATAAAAAAATGACAAATTTTGATTTTTTTCCTGAATGAGGTGGGGGGTACAAATGGGAGTAAAATAAAATTTTAAATTAATATTTCAATTTCTATAATAAATTAAAACTGGAAAAAACTTTGAGTTCGCAGGCAAATATTTTTTTATCAGTTTCTCAATCAGAATCCTTTCATCTTCGTTATTCTTTCAGCAGATAATTTTCACTTTTCTATTTAAGGCGGAACTAATAAAATAATTTCAAATTTCTATTCAATAATCAGTATTACCAACCGATTCGAAAATTCCACCACAAATGTTTTTGACATATTTTTTTTTAGACAACATCTTTATAAATTGTCTGGTAATGTGTGGACTCATGTATGTTGCCTACACAAGGAGTATGCACTGGAGTACCTCAGGGATGTTTTAGGACCAACCCTTTGCGTACACTCGTCGTTTACGCTCGCCTACAATGTAACGTGAAGGTATACAAACGTCAAATTTACATACTATTATAATTTTACAACCTTGAAAAACTCATCAGAAGTTCAAATCATTTTTTTTCTTCTGGAGGATGATAGCTCATCCACTTTTTAATATGAACGTCCTACAAAACCATTAATGTCTTCATTGAAGCAAACTTATTTTTCAAACTTGTAAACTTGACACGTGCTACTTTTGCAAAATCACATTTATCACGCACGCGAGTATATTTTCATCCACTCGAAGTGACTTGGGGTGAAAGTTTATTTTTTTTAGATGGTCGAAACATATTAGAGAAATGTACATATCGCCCGTTTCAGGGATGATTTTTTCTTGTATCGGCGCGGTCGCGCACCCATAAAAACGTCATAAAACTGTTTAGACCTTTTCACCGAGATCCTTCTTATATTATTGCGTCGTTTCGAGAAGAAGAAAAAAAAATAGTACGGAGGAGAACTTTGCTTTTCGAGACGAGACCGTCCGTCGTTTAAACGCGCCGTTAAGATTTACATAAATATTTATTACCCGTTTAAAGACGGTGCTGAACGAGCGCCGATTACGCATAGAAAGTTCGGTAAACAATCAAAGATGTGTTAATACTAATAATAGTACTAATAATTTTATTGTTCGACGTAATGAACACACAACTGTCACAATATAATTTTTTTATCTCTTTGTATGAGAAAACCGAGAGAAATATTTTTTAAATTTAACTACACAAACCACATTCCGTCTAAATGTTTATATTTAAATAATAAACTTTTATTAGGATGATTAAAAGGTAATAATGAATTGTAATGATTATTGACGGTAATATTATACAAAAAATACAAAATATAACGATGGAATCCAAAAAAAATGAGAAAAAATTCCTTAATCGATTTTTTTTTTAATCGACGTTTTCATAATGAACGTGCCTTCTTCGACTTTGTGCGTTGCGTGTGCACGACGACGAAATACTAATCTTAATAAATGATTCCCGGCGTCATAAAATCAGGTAGCAAGGACCCGTAATAATAAACATCCTGTCTTTTGTGCGTCGAATGAGAACGTTAAAGCCCGTTTCGAAAATATCTCTTTTAATCGCCTCCCGATACGAAAACTGTTGACCTTTCGATGCACAAATCGCTTAAATAGCCTTCATATCGTAGCAGACGTTTGAAGAAATGGGAAAAAATTCATGATACAAAAGATTTAAGTGTTAATTAATTATCTCTTGAATGAGATCACGTTCAACTAGAGCTCATCAAGCAGAATACAATTTGGTATTTTTTCGTATTAAACTTTAGTTATTATTTTAATTGGTGTGAAAACGCTCAACAAACAAAGGACCATAAATTCATAAAACAGGCGAACGCGTTTTGTCATTAAATCTCCAAACAATTAAACAAAAGCGGATACACACCATGATTTTAAAACGTAACGTTACCGTACGCTTCGAGCGGTGATTAAACGTAAGATTAGCGATACCAGCTCGAATTAACGCCACAAGAACTGATCAGCAGATAAGTTGGGAATACTACGGCCTCTTCGAACAATAATACATAATTTATGTGTTTTTTTTTTACGGCGCGTTTACAGTTTGCGGAAGAGGAACGTGATATCCGGCTCGATGAGACGTCTCATTAATGAAATCCCATCCGAACTCGTAAAATTCGAGCGGCGTTTGATAAATCGCTTTCGCTTTCAATTGTTGTCAGAGGTGACTGAATCGGGGGCTATTGAAATGCCATTTTTCTCCGTCGATGCGCAACCTGTTGCGATTTGCGAACGTGGGGTTCGATTTTTCAAGGTCCGATATGCGACATTGAATTTCTCGACGATTTTTCTGCACTCGTAAATGTAAAACAAACGAAAATGTAATCAAGTGGGCCGTCGATATAACCGAATGACGAAAAAAAACTGCAATAAAAACAAAACAATAAAGTGAGCGTTATTGGGCCATAGAAGACTGGATAGTTTTCTGTTTATTAAGAGAATCGGCTTGATAACGAAGTGGATGAATTTATTTTTTATTGCGCAATTTGGACCAAAAATGTCCATGTCAAGCGGTTATGTCGACTTTAATCTACAATACAGATCTTATCAGTTTGTTTTTATTTGGAAAATATTCCAAGATTTCACGACACATTTTGATATTTTGTGGTTGTACAAAATATCCTTTACAAGTGACTTTAAAATATTTTATCACGTTTATTAATTTTCACTAACTTTTCCCAATTATTTATTTAATATTTTTTACTCAGGAAACTATGAGAAAACTAGTCAAAGGAGATATCTACGAATTCCAGAAAAAAATCGATTAGAACACTTATTACAGAAAGAATAACACTAACATCAAAATATGAGGGTCCGTCATGGGGAAAATCCGAACTATGGGCGTTCCGTAGAATTTCTTCTAGTCATTCTTTGTTTATTGTGCTTTTGCAAAAAACTGTTTCGAAAATTTTAAAAATTCTTATTGTTTCTCATTGTCGCTTTTCTTCGAAGTTTTGTGAAAAATTTAAAAAAAAAATTTCCACTTCATTTTTAAAGAATTATTAAACTGGTGGTCATTTTGTTTTCTACACTTTCTTTTTGAAGATATTTTTAATGCTACTAAGACTATTTTAAAGAATATTTTCAATTCCAAGAATTTCTTAAATTTCTTCAGATTTTAAAAAATTACCGTCTTTTTGTAATTTTTTCTGTAGTTTGTTTTTCCAAAAAATTTTAAATTTACTTTAAAGGCTTTAAAAATCCTGACTATTTCTAAGCATCGGTTTTCAAGCCATTAATTTACTAAAACTTATAGGTTATTTAAACTGGAGGTTAAACTGGAGTGTTTTGTTTGCTATATTTTCTTTTTGAAATTTTTTTTAACGCTTCCAAAATTATTTTAAAGAATATTTTCACCTGCAAAAAAATTACTGACTGTTTGTCTTCTTCAGCAAAGGTTCTTTTTGTAATTTTTTTCTGTATTTTGTTTCTACAAAAAATTTTAAATTGCTTTAAAGGCTTAAGAAATCCTGACTGTTTCTCAGCATCGCTTTTCCAATCCACTTTGTTCTCTACATTTTATATTTGAAAATTTGTTTAAACTAACTCAGGCGTTGATGTTGTTCTGTTTTTTTCATTTTATTTTTATTATTATTGTTTTTTTTTTATTTTGTTTTTAAAGAAATTCTGCAACTTGTTTTCTACAGTTTCTTTTTGAAATTTCCCCTCAATTGAAAATACTTTTCAACGCGTCCGAACTCGTCGTGGAAAAGATCACGAAGGTACGTTGTTCGCGTCACTGGAAAATTTAAAAGTGTAAAAAAACAGAAGACTTTCGTGTCATTGGGTTTCACACAATTTCTCAATCAAAATCTTATAAAATCTGAAAAAAATGTTCGCTTTTTTTTAAATAATGGGTTTAAAATGAATGATGAATGAAGTATTACAAAAAACATCTAATGGCACCAAACACACATTTTTTAGACCAATATGTAGCATGAATGAATGTTCAGTTTGTTTATAGAAAGTTTTTAACAAAAATGCACATCGATGTTGAATCGATAAAAAACGCTTGATACAAACTTTTTAAAACAATCTGTTGCGTAAATTCCTATTAAGTTTGTTGAACTTAAGGGAGCTATGAGTTTAAAAAATTATACAAAGTGTAAAGTTTCACCAGTTTTGGCATCTATGTAATTAAATTGTACGGCATTACAGGACCGTGCTCAAGATTTGTTTTTAAGTTTTGTTCGTCATTTTGTTAGCTTGAAATTTAGGTTTCTTATGTCTTGTGCTTTCATGTGTTACATTTTTGCAGTTTTTGGTTCTGGTTACAAAATCTGACAAAAAAGTTACGGCTTTTTAAAATAATTTCTAATGGGTTTAAGATGTCAGAAAAATTACCGCAATGAAGGATTGAATCACTTAAAGTTGTTTACTTGAATCAAGTCAACTTCTGCTAATTACATTACGTAAATCTTATTTAATAATAAAGTTACAATTTTTTTAAAATAATTAATGATGTGTTTAATATGTTAGAAAATGGGTTGGATCCCTTGAAGTTGTTAGCATGAATCAAACCAACTTTGAAGCCAACGTCTCCTGATTATCTTTCTTAAATCTTATAAAATTAAAAAAAAACTTACCATTTCCTATTGATATCACACAATTGAAAATTGTTTTAAAATAACGCATAAAAATGAACATGAAAACAAAAAACAAAAACGATGGAGTTGATTGAAAGAAAGAAAAATAAATCAAATGATTTGTAAACTAAATAAACCAAAACAAATTGTCAAAATCAAAAGCAAGCCAATAAAGAAAGAACACTCGGAATAGTAATAAGAAAAAACAAACAAAAAAGAATTATGATGAGAAAGGTCTGATTTCAAAGAAAATAAATTTCAGGATGTCGAGAAAAGGTTGAACAAATCGAACTGGAGAAGAATTTTTCTAAAATGTTGGAAATGACAAAAATAAAAAAAAAATAAAATAAAATAAAGAAATGACGATCTGGCGAGATTTTGAAAATATTATTAAAGAAAGTAAAAAAATGAATAATAAATAAATAAAATTTTACAATTAAAAAAGTAAGCAAAAATAAAATGAACTAAGAAAATAATTCAATAATTCAAAGCAAAATATTTTCAAACAAAACAAATCTGGATAACTCTTAACTACAAGGAAAAATATGGGAAATAGAATTAAACCCTGGAACACACACGTCGAAAAAATAAAATAATCAAATGACACAAGAAGAGAGGGCAAGAACGCAAAACATTAACGTCCACAATTTTTATTTTTATATTTAAATAGTAATCTTTGAATGAAAATAAATTCAGAAAAATGAAGACCCCCAATAAAAAAAAAAAAAAAATTAAAAAATTAAATCAAGAACCCAAAAAAAAACAATTGAAGAAAACTTACAATCCCTAAATATTTCAAGTGGAAAATGGAAACTACCAAAAAATTAGGGTCCTCAGTGACGGATTAATTTGTTTTCTGCACTTCGGTTTCGAAAATGTTGTTTCTAACTTCCTTGTGTTTTAATGAAATATTTTTATATGCAAAAATAGGTAGGTATATTTCAGGGTATGATAAATTTGTGAACAAAATGTCGACGCGACAGATTAAACCACGGAACGAAAAATAAAATTCTTGATGGAATTTTTAAAGATTGTGGATTTTTTCAGTGACGATTATTTGCAACTTTTTTTGACACATAACAGTCAGGTGTCTTCAGAACCAATTGATTTTTTTGTAAGTTTTTGAGAAATTTTTAGTGTTCTTTAGGGTGATTTTTTTAAGTCGTGTCATTTTCATTTTATTTTTCTTTACATTTGTTTTTTTTTTTTTTGTTAAATGTTTAGAATAATATTTCCATATTATTAGACTGTTAGAAGTCTGTTGGGATAATAAATAATCATAAAAAATAGGAAATCATGGAAAAACAAAATGGTCGTTTGAATACAAAAATATCACAAGGTTTTTCTTATGACTTGGATAATTTTTTATAATTATTTTATTAAATTTTGCAGACGTTTTTAATTGAAAAAATTGCACGCTTCAAAAATGTCGTTCACTTATTACAAAATAATAATATACGCATGCATGCTTGCACGTGTATGTAATTATGTCGTCGTTTTCCCATTTAAAGTGTAACAGTACGCACAGCACAAACAGTTTCGACGATTAAAGCTGTTGCACGCCCCGCCGTCTTGTTTCGCGTTTATATACGTATACGTACACACCTGAAGCAATAGTGTCTAATTACTCAGTCTTCCGATAAATATCAAACCAGACTTCCGGAATAGATAATGAGACGAGGGAAGAAATGTTAATACGAAAATCGGTTCACTGGGTTTTACATCTAAGCCAACAATAAATAATTACACACTCGAATCGATTTACATAGAATACACATTACTTTAGGAGGTCGGTGGCGGTGTGGGACAAAGTTGTAATATTCACCGTCCCTTCGTTACAAATATTTCTCCGTGAATTCGCGAATGATTTCAGTTGTTGAGCGCGTTGTCTTTCAAAGATTTGTGTCAATTCATTGATTGTGCCATAAAATTGATGTGTCATAAAAGAAGGCCAATGAGTATTTAATGAAACCTCTTCACCCAATTCGTCCCAAATTTCTACAAAGACAAAACGCAAGAAACTAGTTAGTCCGATAGTGATGGAAGGAAAGTTAATAGTCCTGATTTTTGTAATCCTTGAAAGCCTATCTGAGCTTTCCGATGTAAAAAATATTCAAAAACAAAATGAAGAAAGCGGGAATGACGATGATGAGGATGACCAACGGTACAGATTTTTTTTTAATTTTTAAAGAATAAAATACAGTGAGGACAAAAAGTAAGGAATATTTAAAATAAAAACGAACTCAACCGGTTTTTTAAAAAACGCTGAAACAGGTCGATTTTTGATTTCAAAAATACACATTAATATGTGCGATTCATCTTCCGACTTTCATTTGTTTTGTAGTTATGACGTCATCACAAAAAATAAATGACAACAT
>JAFFZR010019093.1:0-15455 GCA_018397195.1 Lethrus apterus | reverse complement strand
AGATTCACAAGTTACTTCGGGGAAGTAAGGTTTTAAAAGTAATGTTAAATCACCCGTGGTCGTCGCCGGATCCACTCGGTATACATGCAGATATGAATATTTCGGTACACCCTTAACATTACTTGATATATTCTTATTATTTCCTGTTACTGTAGCCCTTTTACCCTTCCTATTGACTGTTTTCCAGGCATCATTATTTTCATGACCCTTTTTATTCAGAATATTAATATATTTTTTCTCTTTTAAAGTATGCGTACAACATTCAATTAATTGAGAGTTATTTGATGAATTTGAATTTGATGAATTCACGGTAACATCTGTATTTTTATTTGTATTTGCATTGTCTGGCATTACAATATTCAAATTCGATAATTTTTTCGACACGTTTTTATTCGGCACTGTTTTTAACGCATTACTGAAGTCTACAGGCGTTTTTAGGTCATTGCATTTACTCATTGAACCCATCTGTTTGTTCATTAATTCAATTTTCTCCCGCAATATCTTTTTGCTTTATAATATAATGAAACAAGCGAATATCTACCTTGTTATTGGAATCAGATAAGTCATCAATAGCGTTGAAAAATTCAACATCGCCTTCGTCATTAACCACTTCCACGTGCAGTTCACAGCAGATTATCCCATTGTTTTCTATGAACTTCACATTGTTACTAAGTTTGGCACAGCTAATATGATACAGTGTCCCACAATTTATACACTTATTTACAACGTTTTTAATAGTTTTACTACATCTTTTACATGCAGCGTTTGGCAAAGCATGTCCATTCGACTCCATGCTTGCTATCAGGTATTTAATTCTTGAATCAAGGGTATCGTGCAAACAGATAGAAAACCATGTTCCACGTCGCGAAACATCCTAATAAACAATATTGTCTTACAACTTTAAAATTGAAATTTCTCGTTCACGAAGCGATCTATCTGGTTTTACAAATTTCAATTAGATATTTCTTTCATCATAATCCCAATAATTATTGAGTGAAATTTTATCTCTTTATTCTATTGTGTCGTCGATGATTCAAAAAACATTACTTTTCTAAATTGTGGTTATTTTTATTTTTCCCGCGTCAGTACCAATGCCATCAAATCCGCCGGATTATTGTGACTTTTTAACGAATAGCTGCGTCTGGTGCGGCGGCGATTTCATTCCTCAGATAGATCGAATTCGTTATTGCGTTTTTAATAATCGTTGTGTTTTCGCCAGGATTCGAAATGTGAGGTTAATTAAATTCGAAATTGGAAAATAAATTAGCGATTTTGCCGACGATTCTGCCGGTTGATTGGATTGCATTTTGGGTCCGTGTTGCAATTTTCTAATAAACATAATAAAATTGATCAAAACGGATAGATATGGAGTTTTTAATTTCTCGAGAACATATTTAATTGTGTGATTTGTTAGCGGTCGGTAGCAGTTGGTGAAAAATTTTCTTTGTGAATTGTGTTATCGAACCTCGGCGATGTCTTTTACTGATCGTAAAAGTTGGAAGAAATTCTTATTGACGTGTTTCCGTAAAATATAACGCTATTCAGTGCATTTCTGATTTTATGTATTTTTTTTTTCTCACGCGTGTTATTCAATGTGTTTTGTTCTTTTTAAAAATGCTTATGTACAAGAAATAAAAAATTTTAATTTTAATCCTTGTAATTTTATGCACTATAATTTATTTTTTTCCTGCTAGGCAGAAACTCATGGCGCCAAATTTAAATTAACGCTGTTGTGATTGGTTAATAATTGGTACGATTTACAATCAAGAATTTGAATATCCTGCTAAACAGGCTTTGTCAAATGTCAACTTCATCAATGGAATTCTATTTAACTGTTCTCTTGAATTGTTAAATTGCGTAATTATTGTTGTTGATTTTAGTTATTTCTTGTATGTTGAAGAAGTTCCTTGTTGCTTCTCTATATTCCTGCAAGTCACCAAAATTTTATCTATGTAAGTCAGGTTTTGCCTCGCAGGAAAAAATAAATTATAGCATACAATCCAACTTCAGTTGTTAATTATTGATAAAAAAAAGACGAGTTAGCGTTAGCTAACGTTCAATTAAATTTTATTCGTTTGCTCGCAGACTTTTCGAACAATTTCGACTTAAAAAATACATGTGTGATTTTTAATTGCTTGTACGTTTTCACATCGTTCATCGACGTTCGTGGATCGTTTCGAATTCATTGCGCATTTCAATGGACCGTTTCTCTGTTATGATAAAAGTATTTTTCATTTACGATTGCACACAATTATAATTGTGCTGTTGCCATTTCGGCGTATCAGTGAATTTGTAATTAGAAGTGCAACCGTTAATAACACATTATGCCTGTTGATATTTTGCACAAATGTGCTTTCCAGGTCCGGAACTTGAGTGACTGGATATCGGATGCAATCTAAAAAAAATTTGCCCCTTCACTTGAAGAGTTTTTATTGTACGTTAGATTAAAATGTATACCTACACTGGCTTCGACAATATAAGAATATACCGTTTTTATTTTAATTTTTTTTTAGTAGGAACTATATATTTTTACTAGCTCTTCATGTTGTATTAATTCAATTATTTTTTAGGAGACTAGATAACATTTTCATAAAGATATACAGTATGTCCCCGGATCGAGTTTACAAGAGGAAAAATAAATTTATCTTTGATTTTACAAAAAAATGTCAAAGGAAAAAGAATTTTTGCTTGATTTGAAACCCCCACTTATGTTATCAAAACCTCAATGCGACTAGTGTGTACTCTTAAAATAATTTTTTTAGCAATTTTTTAATATCTTAAATTTGTTAAATCTGTTTAGATAGCAGGTGTTACCTGTTGACAATTAATCGAAATGTCAAAAATAATAACAAAATATTGAATGAACAGTTTTATTTTTGCTTTTACATAAAAATTCATAATAAATCCAAAATAGTCGAAAACGTTGACTCGCCAGAAAACATGATGTAACGATGAAAATTTCGATTTGTCATAATTCCACCACCCATCCATAGACAAAAATGAAGTCGTTTTGCATCATCTGGCTCCAAGGCGTGGTGTTTGTTTGTAAGACTTTATGATTCCTGTCTGGAGTGCCCTTCTTCTTAAAGAAATATTTTGTCATGAGGTCTTTTCTTTTTCTACAGAGTCTTTCTTCACTGAGCCTATTTCTAGAAATTTCACAAGTTTTTGTGTACCCCCATGCGCGAGACATAAACGTTTTCACATTTTTGGTTAAATTTTGTAATTACGTTACGGTAACTTTCGTCAACCGTAACACTGCGTTATTCTAAAGTCAAGATTTTGTACTTATTTACGATTACGATATATCTGACATCTAAATTGTTTGCCGCTAGGCAACAGCTGCTATGTAATCAAATTTAAAAAATTAAAAGTTATTCAATGTCAAAAAAATGGACAAAAATTGTTATTTTAAGAGTACAGAGTAATCGTATGAAGTTTTGATAACATAAATGGGGGTTTCAAATCAAGCAAAATTTCTTTTTCCTTTGTGATTTTTTCGTAAAATCAAAAATAGTAATTATTTTCCTCTTGTAAACTCGATCCGGGGACATACTGTATATTCATATATAATATAATAATAATAATAATAATATATACCAAATATCTCGCCAACTTCGATAATAACGAAAAATATAGTTTTAAATTGCCACACTGAAATTTTAAACACTTAATAACTCCTTTGACGAGCGCGTCCTGCAAATGTAAACAGAATTGAATTTTTTGTAATTTTGAAACTTATTAAAACTTTTTCACTCATCTTGCAACTCGTTTCTGAGGAATTGATGAAATGTTTACTCGCAATTTCATTACAGCAATCACGTTTTCGCGTAAAAGGAAACGCGAGTAGATCATTTTCGACGTGGTGTTTAAGTCTTAAACTTATTTTAGTGGAATTTCGTCTTATTCCTTGTCTCGTAATTTAATTACATTAACGATTGATGGTTGTAAGAACAACAGAAAAAATGTATAAAAAAGGATTCGTTCCAGAATGCTTCAGCGCAAGCTGCTCTTCAGGCTGCACAAGCCTTGACAAGTACAAATACCTCCACTCCCGCAGCGACACCCGCCGCTCCCATTACAAACGGGCAAGACATCCAAGGTGGTCCCAACACAGTGTTACGGGTGATAATCGAACACATGATTTACCCCATCAGTTTAGATATTTTACATGTGGTAAGTGTGTCGCGTGCAACAGATGAATTTTCTCATGATGGATTTACCGTTTGCAGATATTTCAGAGATTTGGAAAAGTTTTGAAAATTGTAACTTTCACGAAAAATAGTAAGTATCATCGTCAAATTCGCGACGTTCGTGAAACATTTCGATTGCAGGCTCATTCCAAGCGCTGATTCAGTACCCCGATACTCAATCGGCTCAAGCTGCCAAACAGTCCTTAGACGGACAAAACATTTACAACAGTTGTTGTACACTTCGCATCGATTATTCGAAAATGTCATCGCTGAACGTCAAATACAACAACGACAAGTCTAGGGATTACACAAATCCTAATTTACCAACTGGCGATACAAACGATCAGCTTGCGTCACTTGGAGGTGGACTCGCTGGGGGTCTCGGTGCTGACATTCTTTTATTAGCCGCTCAACCGCGATTAGCTAGAGAAAGGCTAGCAGGTAATTTTACATTTTGCAGTTTATGTCTTAACGTGCAGTACAAGTTTTGGCAAAAGAATCGTGTTTGAAAGAATTTTTTCTGCCATATTCGTTTAAAAAGTTAAGACCTTGTACTGTATATTGAGTTTGTGACAATATAATATTATGTTAATTATAGTAGGTAACAGTCAGTATTAATTTTTGTTGCAATTGTGCAGATTCCATACTTGCAGGTGCACCAGGTGTATTGACTAATCCATTTATGCATGGACTGGCATCACCATTAACAGCTCCGTACGGTGGTGGTGTTGCAGGTGGAATACCCGGACTTGGAGGTTTCACACTTGGCCAAACGGCACCGGGTTTGAGAGGCTTAGCAGCTCCAGGTCTGTCTTTGGCAACAGTGTTACTTGTCAGTAATTTGAACGAAGAGGTTGGTATTACTGTAATTGCTGAAATGCTCTGGAAAAATTTGCATATACATAAATTAGGGAACGATCAAATATTGTTGTGTACAAAAATGTTCAAACATGTACGCCGCCCTCTTTGTATATTCAAATTAAATCTTGAAAAATGATACATGTACAGTTCACATTTAAGAAAATCTAATCTAATAATTTATTACTAATAATCATGTTTATAGTTTCTTTTATTTTTCCCTCAAATGTTTCAACACTTACAAATATTCACACCTGTGAACTGTATTTAACAATTTTATCAAATTATGAACGTGTATACCGGTTGATTGCAATATGTTAATTTGAATTCGCTTAACACATTAAATCAATTGGTCTATTGTTTCATTAAAACATACATTAGATTAGTTTTGGTAAAATTTTAATTAATTCGACGCCAAGTTGATCAAATCAATTTAATAACAGCTAACATGTTTTGTGTGTGCAGGGCACAAATGTATGCAAATTTATTTAATCGATGAATTCACGTTGAACATGTTATTATTGTACGTTTAAAATGCAGTGTTATTTTATAATTTAAACTTGCATACAAAATGAATTTTGAAAATTTACGTAGTATTATGATAAAAGATTAAAGAGAATAAACAAAAGCTTCTTGCTGTTGTTTATTGTCGTGAAAAATCTAATGTAGTGTTTGTTTTATTTGAACCGCCAATTATTGGTGGTTACTCCCTCTGTGTGCTGCGTTTACATTACTACTGTCATCTTTCTCTTTCGTAGATGGTCACGCCTGATGCTCTCTTTACCCTATTTGGTACGTGTGCACAGCTACTATCGACTAAGTATACCCATCTAGTCATTTAAAAACTCTGTTCTTTTAACTACTGTAGATTGGCTCCAATATTCTCTCCAATTTAAAATATTTCAATGATTATTTCTTGATAAAATAGCAGAGTTTTTATTTATAGTAACAATCCAGTTCACAATAATTTTTAACAAAATATGTGTTTTTTAACCCATTTGTGAAGTGGATTTACTTATTTCATACTTATCATTGATTTATTTAATATTTTGATTGTGATGTTACATGATTTATGATTTTCCTAATATATTGAGCTTACTGCTTAGAGTTTGTCTTTTGTCATGTTACTGAGTTTAATAGTTTTTACCTCTTTGTAAATCTTAAGTGTAGAGTTCATTTTGATTGTCATGTGTTTTCATGTACTTTCTACGGTCTGCATGTACTTTATAAATTTGTTGTGTTCAATGAATGTCGTATCAAATTTTCCTGTTACCCTATTGATGTTGGAAGTAATTTGTATCAGATTTTATTTACTACTCTTCCGTATAACTGTTTTCTAAAAAAAGAAAAAAACAAAAAATAAAAGCTTAAATATTTTACAACTGATTTCGTTTTTAACATTTATTTTAATATTTAGGTGTGTACGGCGATGTTCAAAGGGTGAAAATTTTATATAATAAAAAGGATTCGGCTCTTGTACAACTTGCAGAACCTCATCAGGCTCACTTAGGTAAGTTTGCATTTTTCTTTTTTTTTTTAACTGGAAAATAATTCGATACGTTTACAGCAATCACACACATGGACAAGTTACGCGTATTCGGAAAAAATATACGGGTTATGTTGAGCAAGCATCAGTCGGTGCAGATGCCCAAAGAGGGCCAGCCGGATGCGGGACTCACTAAAGACTATAGTCAAAGTCCCCTGCACAGATTTAAGAAACCGGGTTCTAAAAATTATCAAAATATATATCCACCATCGGCGACATTACATTTGAGCAATATACCTGCAACTGTCAATGAAGAAGATATCAAAGAAGCCTTTACTAAAAATGGTTTTGTAGTAAAAGCTTTTAAATTTTTTCCGTAAGTCGTTTTATTTATTTATATTTGTATAAACTAACTAACTACACTCCATTCCAAATAAGTACGAAGGGTTGATGATAAATTGGAAGAGATTAATAATTATATTATTCTTCCTCAGTTAAATTAATTGATTAATTTAAAATGTGTACCCTATGTTTATTCTTATATATATTTTTTTTTATTGTTTGCAGTAAGGATAGAAAAATGGCATTAATACAACTACCAAGCATGGATGAAGCTGTAATAGCACTAATCAAGATGCACAACTATCAACTATCAGAATCCAACCATTTACGAGTTTCTTTTTCGAAATCAAGCATATAATGTAGCCTATAATACATATGTTACTCAGTATTCATTCCAGCAGCTACAGTAACAGTAGCTAGTTGACGCAGCGCTTATTTATTAATATATAGACTGTTTCGGCAGGTTATGCATTGAATAAGATGACAAATCAGTATGTTTTAATATTTTATATCTTGAATTTGTTAAATTTTCATTGTAATTCATTAATAGTTTATTAATTATTATAGTGTTAGTTTGTGTATCAACACATATGATATTTTGTATTACTTTAGAATTAAATTGCGTTCAGTATTGAATGGCTTTAATATTTAAGCAAACATTAGATATAGTTGTGAACTTTTTGCCGCGATGTTATTTTTTTTTGTAAGTTTATAGGATTGTATTTATCTACGTGTTACGTAGACATATTTATCATGAAATGTGAGGATTTTGTCACGTTTCTGTGTAATGTTTCTTGCATTTCGTTTGGTGTTATACACCAAACCATTTCGCAAAATACGTGCAAGTTGCCTACACGAAAATTTGACAAAATCTGTAGTATTAAATGGTTAGTATTGTTAGTAATGTCGCGGATTTTAGCGCTAAGTTAGCGTATTGTTAGATTTAAATTAGCCAGTGATTAGAATAGGGTATTCACAGGGTGTAGTTGTACCCTAGTTTAATATGGATGTTTCTCTCGTACAGATCTGAGAATGATTCATATTTCAAGATGCAGACATGCACGTCAACTTTATTCCCACTGCTGAATGAATCTCTTTATTTTTTAATACTGTGCATGTTTGTTTCTTTAGTAGTCAAGATGAATTTAAGCTCAACTCAAAAGCTTGCACTTTTGTAATGTAATTTAAGGGCAGCTAATTCGTGATTGGTGGAAATATTACATAAGAAACTTTTGTAACACAGCTTGATCATCTTGACACAATCTTTGATATTATATACTTCTCTATATCTATATACTATACACTTTGACAATCATGAAAATCATACTTCTAAATGCAGAATATGAAGGGGGTGATCTGAAAATTCACACTTTTGTGTTTCAATTTTAATCAAAATCTATATTATTGTTCTGACATATCGCATGCATGCATTTGCCAAATTTGAAGTCAATATCTACAATATATTAATGATCAATGTGAATGTGTTAAAAGATCTATTTTTTTAGTAATTTCAAGACTTTTATTACGCACAATGTCTTTCATATGTGACTGTATTATGTAGATTTGATTTTGGCATATTGCCATATTATGTTAGTTCTCGGTATCAATTTAAAGTTTTGGCTTCTCAGGTTATTTTTATTTTAAGTTGCCTTGCATTTATCTTGTTTATGATTCCAAAGTTTGCCTCTCATAATTAAATAATTTCTTTGTAATAATTTTTTGTTTTCTTTTTTACGTTATTTACTTATTCCAGTATTATGGGCAAGAACAAATAATTTTCTTTGTAAAACAATCTGCATTTTTAAATATATGTAAACCAATTAAAATGGTAAATTTGATGAATGAGTTTGACATGCTACAAATTTATCATTTTCCCCCGATGATGACACACATTAAGAACAAAACAGTTTCGATTTAAGTCATTTTCTTTATATACAAAATTATTTACAATCATACATCAAAAAAATATTAAAGATAAATCTGACAATTTTGTCTTAAATATAGATTATATTCTGACAAATAACTGTGATAATGTTCCATTAAGATGTATTATATGATACAAAAAGCCAAATTAAAATACTGAGCAAATTATTAAGAAATTATATGCTCCATAATTTTTTATTACGAAGTTATTATTCAGTTGAGAAGATTTATTCGTTTGTTTTCTAAGAGAAAATTATTTGTAAATGTACCATTTTTGTGATTTATGAGCGTGAACTGGCACACGCGATGAAAAAAAAAACGCTATGGCCTCTGTGCCTGACCGTGGGATCAACTAATAAATGAATCATGAATAAATATCTATTTAATATTACATTAAATATCAACATAGCTACATATATTATATCTATTCACATATACTCTTTACATTTAGATAACTATAGATTAACTTAGTGTAATTAGCTTAAACTATGGGCACAATACAAGTTTTAAATGATAAATTTTAATCTTTTGCACAGCTATTCTACATACCTACCGGTAATATTCGTTTGATAGCTTTTTCAAACCTGATCAATGATGAAACCTCTCTTTGTATTATTCTTCCTTGAGTGTTATTTATAATTGCCTCTAACTTCAGTAAACGTGGATGCCAAGAACAGTATTAAAAATATTTATGCACGGCCAGTTCAGTTTGCTGGATAAGTTAAGTTAGTGCAGCTGATTTAATTAAAATTTCATTTCTTTTGATGCTCTATATCATACTCGATTACATATTATAGCTATATCAAACATATATATATTATAATTCAGATGAATTTTAGATTTATTCTTTGTCATTTTACAATAAAAAATATTGAAAAATGAGCGTTTTATTTTGTAATAATTTTCACGACCTGCAAGGTCTATCGAGTAATCAATTAAAAAATCATCATGGCTCTCAATTAAAATTTCATGAGTAAATGTTCCTCAAAATGTAAACCCAAAGAACTTTTGACATGAGTTAAAATGAGAAAGGATTTTTGCATTTTAAGACTCCTACAAGACTCGAGTATGACATATAATTACTAAGTAGCAGTTAAAAAAAGCTATAAAAAGGGCAATTTAGCACGTTTTGGTGAAATTGTTAGTTATATGGATTTTTGTAAAGATATGAAGTCAACTATGTTAAATTTTAAAATTTTAATAAATTTAAAATATAAAAATTATGATAAACAGATTGAAACTCTATTCCTTATGATATTATGGTTATAAGAGGGAATTAGTTTATAAAAGGTAAGGCTTTAGGGAAAAAAAAACATTAGTGAAGTCTGAGAATATAAAGAAAGCTGTTAATACAATTTTGTACAATCGGTGTGAAATGTTAAATACACAGCCCATGAAGTTAAAACTTATTGAATTTTAATTACCAAGCGAACCCAACTCATTCAGAAAATACTCATTATATTTGTTGGACTACTGTTGTACGTAGTACTAAAGGTGATAAGGGGCGATTTTAATTACCTTAAATAATAACAGAATACATGTAATCTTTTGATCTTTTAAATTTCAATGGTACGGATTACCTAAAAGCAACTCTAACAAGCCGCCACTGTGTTATAGAGAGGATTCCTGCTTGGATTTTTTCCTTTTTCAGCGGCTAAATTATGTATGTTTTATAGAAATTCCATTGCCATTTTTTTCTTATTCTATTTATCTATTATGGATTAAATACAAGACTTTATAAGGGAATGAAAATTAGATATATCACCAAAGCATAATTCGTGGCCACTGTATTTATTAAAATCTACATTCACTTGTACTATTGCGGCCGTTAAATTTGGAACGATTCGTTTTGCCTTTGTAATGTGGTTTTATCCAGTGGCTCGGTGAATGTACAAATTTTATTTTATAAGTTGTCATTGCTGTCATTTATGTATGGTATTCATTGTTGTTAATTGAAAAAAAATTTGTCTATTATTTGTATTCTTCGACATCCATGTTAATTTAAATTAGTGATGCGCCGATGACTTTCTGTCAGAATATTATTGTCAAAATAGACATAAAAAGTAATATTTACAAAGGTAAATTTTCGAAAATTGTGGCAACTTGATTGCAAATCGTTCCAAATTTAACGGCCGCAATTAATAGTACATACATTTAATAATACATTGGGCAATTAAATACAAACTTTAGGTTAAAATCGTCACGTGCAAAGTAGTACTGTCTTTTTTTAACAGAAATAATTAGAATGACCCACAATCCATTTAATTAAATTGCAAATAACAAAAAAAAAGACAATCTAGATCTAGATACATGTTAAAAGAGGTAGTGTATCCATGGTGATTTTCTAAAACCGTTTCCAAAGTTACAGTCGAACATTTGTTGTTTAAGAAATTTCATGATCTCTTTGCTAGGTAAGTAACCAATTCAATCGTATTTATTGATTAATTTTTATTGATTTAATTGCGGAATTGCGTAGTTCCTTCACTAACCGCGTGCGTATCGTTGCAATTGTAGAAATCCGCTTTATCGATGTACTAATCCTTCCGCGCCACGTTAAATAATCAATAGAAATTATTTTCGCGAATGTGTTAAATTTAACTGATAGAATGAAACATCGAAAATGAGGAGTCGTTCGAAGCGTTTTAGGCGGTCGTTATTGTCATTCGGTGATATGGGATTTTAATTCCAAATTTTGATTTTTGTCAGCTGTCAAGAGAGTAGGAATATACGTATCCTTGGTGACTACCTTAGCAACCGATACAACAACATAGCAACATAGGTAAATGAAATCCTTTGATTATTATTATTATTACATTTTACAAAATGCACGTTCATTATTTTCTTTTTGTTTAATATTCGTTCACCACTCACGCATTGGCATAATTCCCACGTATAGTTAACATGTATCGTTTACGCATTTTACAAATGGCTCCTCGTTCTTGTTTCATAGTGCATGTACATATTTTACATAAAACTCACATTTTTCTAATCATTTAGTTTTTAAACTGTTACAATTAGTAGTGCAATGAACATTCCTTGTAATGACAGCACCAATAACTAATTTTATGTAGTTTAATTACATTCCTAATGCTCTGCTTGTCAAAGGATATTGACAAGAGCTAACCGGTGGGGGGGGGGGCGAGATTTTTCTTCCAAACCAATTTCTGTCTAAATTACATAATTAAGTAATTATCTTGTATGATGTATTTTTGTCCTGTTTTGATTAACTCGGTGAATATCTCATTAAATAATACGATTATTTCGAATTCCAATCTTCATGACTGGTGAATCAAGTCAAACTTATTTCAAAATTGTGGTCACACGATGGGTTCTTCCCATTGTAATTCGTATCGTTTATTGTATTAATTAATGTGTCTTCTTTTTCAAGGTTGAACAATTGATCCGAGGGCTAAAATTTCAGGGTTACATCGAAAGCAATCTCACCCCAGATTTGTCGTCATGGTGGGTTGCTATAGCAATTCACTTTCTCGTAACAGATCTGTTTTCAAAGTGTTCTTATTATCCGTTGAAAAATGTTTTATTTTACTTTTCATTTATGTACATTTGAGGGCAGGGTTTCTTGCATCAGATTATTTTAACTGGTAAACTACTAAAATACCTTTAATTAAAATGGGGTTGTTCAGGTACATGAGTCATACAAAGTTATTATCTGGCCAGGTGAATCGAGTAATTATGATTAGTGAACTTAACCCCTATGCATTCTTATTGGTAGGGTAAGCTTATTTGCCAGGTGCATGTGTAGGTGATATTACATACAATGCTTGGTAACTTGTGTTTCAATATGTTATTTAGGAGGGAGGGATATTTGTTTGAACATCAGTAGTTTGATCCTTAATTGTAAAGAGGTATTATGTTCTTGTATTTTAATTAAGTTAATGATTACTTTTGATTCCAAGTTATTTATTTTATCCATAGATATTTCTATTTTTTTCGGGAAAACATAATGATTTAATTACATTGTATGTCACACACTTTAATAAAATTAACTAATATTTTTTAATATTTTTGAGACAGAATGTGATAGTCGTGTTTTAAGCAGCATCTCATTGATGATACCCGAGTTGTTTCCAAAGGAATCCATAAGTCATTTTGATTGGCTCGTGTTTCAGTGGACAGACGTAGCCGTGGAGATATAGTCATGGCAACGACAGCTCGGTTTGCAGCAGGAGGCAGCAGCAGCCCTCCTACCCCTGCACCGGCAACAACCCCACCGGTTCAGACGCAGACCACCCAGCTAATCGTTCTCCCTGCTAGTCTACATCAGGTATTACACTTTACCTGTCGGCGCACTATTGATTAGACTCATCTGCTTTGACCAACGTACTCATTTTTGTTATTGATTTCATCTCGATTCAAATTGTTTTCTTGGAGACAATTGGCAAAGGATAATTAGTGTTTTGTTTTCAAGATGTAAAGTATTTTCTTGAGTAATCGAACATTGTAAGATATTTTCTTTTGTGTGTTTCATTTCGGTATTTAAGTGAATTCAAATATTTCATACCGGTGTATTTAAAAATATTTATTTAAATAGAAAATGATTATTTTATTATTTAGACTGGCGCTAGTGGTGCCATTGTAAATGGAGTCCCTGTTATTGATGTTTCGGCTTTAGAACAAGCAGCTGATTCAAGCAACGAAAGCTCAGCTACAGTGGAACATCAAGGTGACACACACGAAACGGATAACATTGACCAAACATCACCACATTTCATTACAGTGACAGGTAAATTTTAAATTAAATTGTTGTTCAAATATGCATGAGAAAGTAATGTTAAACTTTAAATTTAAAAGTGACACTCTACGAGTGACGACTGTCTAATTGACCATCTTCAAACAAAAATTTTATCTTGTTTTATATTACAAGCAACAGTGTCATTTAGTACTTGTATTTGTACTTTACTTTATTTTCTTCAATTAAATATATATATATACAGTTGAACTTCAATAAGTCAAACTTCGATAACTCGAATTTTTGATAACTCGAATCAAATTGGTTGACATTAGGCTCAAGGGGTAAGAATTATGTGTAATTTTTACTTGATTACTCGAACTTCTATTACTCGAATATCTTGATAATTCGAACAAAATATTTGGCGCCACCTTCGATAAGTCGAATTTTCTGTTGGGGAAATCCTCTAACTACATGTGTTTTAACCGTTTTAATAGCAGAATGATCCAAGCAGTTCGGTTTCTGTGCTGCTTAAGTTCATGTGTATGCTTTATTAGTTATTAATAATTGGAAATACAAAAATGTAAAATATATATATGTACTATGGCTATTTGTTACGTTACGTATTTTAATTACGGTCGATATGTCGTTAAAACGTACTTTAAAAACTTTATCTATTGATGAAAAATGTAGACTTATAAAAGAAGTGGAAAGTGGTTCACGAAAGGTATCTGCGAAGTATGGTGTTCCGGCAAGTACAGGGTGGGCAAATTTCGATGTTTTAATAGGGAATTTCGATAACCATAAGAGATACATAAAAATTAGCTTACCATCCTCGAACGCTTTTTTGGAGAAAAATTCAATGGTGAAAACTAAAGTTGGCTATCGTCTTTTGTTTTCGAGTTATGTGCAAAAAATCGATTTTTTCAGTTTTCGTTTTATGGCTATATCTTGCTTATTTGGAAAAATTAAGGAAAATAATGTCCATGTTCTTGAGGCACTTTTTTGATAAGAATGCAGTGGCGTTGTTAGTTTTTTGAAAAAGTTCGAAATATTCGAGTTGTGACTTAAAGTTATAATTTTTTATATGGAACTCATAGTTGGCTGTGGCTTAAATAAAAAGATAATTTTTTTCTGTTTTCAAGAATATATAACATGTAAGGCCAATTTTTAATTTTCATAGAGATTTTTCAAAAATTCATATTTTTCAAGGTCAGACTTATATTGAATATTCAAATTGACGTCCGTCATTCGCAACACACAATTGACATCGTTTTGAATCACTCCGAACTGACGTTGATACAGAATTAACACAGTATATTATAACATTTTCTCTTAGTTCGATCATATTATTATTAGTATTTTTAAATGAGGTTATATTATGGGATTGCTGATCTAGTGGCTTAGTGAATAGACTAGTAACCTCAAGGTCCTTGGTTCAAGTCTTAGTGGCGGACATTGTAAACTTATAGGTATCACAGATATAAATTTTCAATGTTTGTGACTTTGAATTGGCCTTCCGACCGACTATTATTCTGATTAGGTTTTCCACGTTTCCGTAATCCTTGCAGCGCACGCTGGAATAGGCTTTAACATCTGTAGGACGGTCGTGGGCGTAACCAAACCCCTCCCTCTCAGTCCAGATAAGTTCTTGGAGCTTTGGAGTGGTGAGAGAGAAAGCAAGGGAAAAAATGTCTGTAATGTGTCCCCAAAGAAAGAAATTGGCGTTTATGTTTGACTTGCAGCTTCAGAATTATTGTTACTCTGAATCTTTTTTTTTTTTTACTCTGAATAAAACATTGTAATATACAGCAATTGGCAATTGGAAGTGACCACCACGTGACCACATACGCCACAAAACCAGTGTATTTTTTTGTTTTACTGCTACTCATACTGCTTATTGTATTTACGTTCCGTCATCTGACGTTTAACGTGTTTGAAAGCGCTAGTTTTTTAAGTTTCT